>VZTI01000139.1:102629-114445 GCA_013397865.1 Struthidea cinerea | reverse complement strand
ACACCGCGGCGAAAGAGGCGCAGGGTCCGCGCCTGCCGCGCTCCGCCCCCGCCCCCGCCGCTGCTCCGCTCCCCCCGCCCGGGGCTGGCACCGGCTGAGCCGAGCACAGGTGAGCCGCACCCCGAGCCCGGCACCCCGAGCCCGCTGTGCAGGGCACAGCGTCCTGCGGCGCCCCTGGAGACCCCACGGGCTCGGGCCGGGCTGCGGGAGCTCGCTGTGGGGCAAGGGGGCACAGCGGCAAAGCCGAGGGTATCGGTAAATCCAGGCCAGAGCCACAGCGTTGGCTGTGTGCAGGCACCGCCTGAACACACAGAACTGAAGCACAGAGTGATGTGCGAGTCTCAGCTCGGCCGGTAGAGCTTTCAGAGTAACGCTGTGAAGAGCACGGGCTGACCCAGACTTTCCTAGAGTGCAAGAAAGGTGAAGCTTGAGCTGCCAACCAGCTAGAGAGGAAAGCGTTTCTTATCAGCTAAAGTTCCTTAAAATCTATTGGGCACTTCTGCAACCCAGCCAAGTTGTGGCCATATCCCGTCCCTCAGTAAGGAGAGGACTGTCAGGCATTTTAATGTTTTGATGTGCTGTCCTAGAGGCAAAAAACCACCCCCACTCTTCCCTTTTCACAAGGGAATTTTTCTCTATGTTTGCAAATAAAATGTGAATTTGTCTAATTTCCTGCAGCTTGGTTGCTATGAGCAATTAGTACTGAAAAGGAGGACATGAAGTCTTATATCCCCCCTCTTTTTTTTCTCTTTTTATCAGTTGTTTATGATGGGGAGGAGGCAGTTCAGAGTATTTCTGCTTGTAATGACCAAGTTAATTTTTTTTAAAACCAAACCCCTGCACTTTGGGAAAGCTGGCTGCTTCTTTCCTTCTCTCTGGGCTGCGAAGGGTATGGTGGGTTAGGGATGGACAGGGTCCAGTGATGCTATTACTTATCAGCATTTCTGAACACCAAGAATGTAACTGGGCAGGTAGCACAAGAGGTCACCCAAGACTGTGCATTTAGATAAAAAATAAGGATGGAAAGGAGACCCTTCACCAACTTTGTTGCCCTCCTCTGGACATGCTCCTCAATGTCTTTCATGGAGTGAGGGGCCCAGAACTGGACACAGGCTTTGAGGTGCGTCCATCTAGGTAGTTTCTAATGCAGTGAAGAGCGTGCCTGTCCAAGCCGTGGGCTGCCAGTTTGTCCAGGAGAATGCTGTGGGATGTTTCAGACCATTTACTGAAAATGCGTCAAATAGTCGTTTTGATGATGTAAAATTGCTTTGATCTGTTTCACGTTACCAGGAAAATCACATCACTTACTATTTGCTGTGGCAAAGGCACCTCGTTTGGGGGANTTGATGTGCTGTCCTAGAGGCAAAAAACCACCCCCACTCTTCCCTTTTCACAAGGGAATTTTTCTCTATGTTTGCAAATAAAATGTGAATTTGTCTAATTTCCTGCAGCTTGGTTGCTATGAGCAATTAGTACTGAAAAGGAGGACATGAAGTCTTATATCCCCCCTCTTTTTTTTCTCTTTTTATCAGTTGTTTATGATGGGGAGGAGGCAGTTCAGAGTATTTCTGCTTGTAATGACCAAGTTAATTTTTTTTAAAACCAAACCCCTGCACTTTGGGAAAGCTGGCTGCTTCTTTCCTTCTCTCTGGGCTGCGAAGGGTATGGTGGGTTAGGGATGGACAGGGTCCAGTGATGCTATTACTTATCAGCATTTCTGAACACCAAGAATGTAACTGGGCAGGTAGCACAAGAGGTCACCCAAGACTGTGCATTTAGATAAAAAATAAGGATGGAAAGGAGACCCTTCACCAACTTTGTTGCCCTCCTCTGGACATGCTCCTCAATGTCTTTCATGGAGTGAGGGGCCCAGAACTGGACACAGGCTTTGAGGTGCGTCCATCTAGGTAGTTTCTAATGCAGTGAAGAGCGTGCCTGTCCAAGCCGTGGGCTGCCAGTTTGTCCAGGAGAATGCTGTGGGATGTTTCAGACCATTTACTGAAAATGCGTCAAATAGTCGTTTTGATGATGTAAAATTGCTTTGATCTGTTTCACGTTACCAGGAAAATCACATCACTTACTATTTGTTGTGGCAAAGGCACCTCGTTTGGGGGTAAGGTGCTACACTGCAGCACGTCTGTCTACTTGATCATCTGGGAACTTGGCTGGAATTGCACAGCTGCTGGTGAAACTGGTTTACCCTCTGGAAAAAAGGGTAGGAATTACCTAAAACCAAATGTGAAATGTGAAGAGGTTTGGTTACGTTTCCCTCAGTTTTAGCAACGGCCACAAGATGGCACAGGGCCCCTCCGAGTAAGGTGGGAATTGGATCACTGGGGAAAAGGGTTTTTCAAGTTGTCTGGAGCAAAGGGTTGTCTCAGTGCCTGAAAATAAGCCCCGGGCACACGATACCCATGAGACGTGGCCTCAGGCCGTGTCTGGCACCAGCCGGGCAGAGGGTGGCCGTGTCGCTTGGCATTCCCAGAGCAGCCCTGTGCCGGGGGCTCCGGCAGTGCCAGCGGCTGCTGGGAGAAGGTGCTCTCCAGATAAATGTCTTGTTCAAGGGCTCTCTTTCGGCGCCCCAGCTCACGCATGGGGCTGGGTAAATTCCTTGCCGGGCTGGGCGCTGCCTGTGTTGGCCGTGGTGTGGGCAGCACCCGGGTGCGGGGGCCGTGCGCTGCCCAGCGCTGCCCAGTGCCGTGGCCGCAGCCCGGGGAGCGCCGGACACGCGGGAGCCGAGGGCAGGGCTTGGCGTGGCAGCAGAAGGCGCAGTCCCCGGCGCTTTGTGGCGGTCCGAGGGCAGGATGCCGGCCACCCAAGGAGGTGGCGTGTCTGTCGGTGGCCGCAGGAGCGGCGGCACTGCAGCGCTGGACTCGGTGCCGGCAGCTTTGCTGCTGCGCCTCTCTGCTGGTTATCGATAATCGGTGTCCAGCCAGTATCCAAACACATCTCCTACACAAATATTTTGATAATGGCTAGAAAGGGGCAGGAAAGAGACACAGATAATTCCCTCTGGCTTGCACCGCTCTATGGGTTGTGCTGTCCTGTAAATCCCTTGTCCTGATGTGGAAATCCAGCCTGTGCTGTGTGGGGCCCTGGCTGGAATTTGTGGGTCGTTTAATAGACTGTGGAGACGTTGAATAGATTTCACCCAGCGTGTGGAAAGCTGTCAGGGGGATGCGTTGGTGGGGTGCACGGGGCTGTGTGCTGGGGTGTGTGCAGCATGTGGGGCTGGAGGGGCTGGCTGGAGCAAACCCAGAGTAACCTCCTGTACTGCTGTTTTAGCTATTTAACACAACACCACACAGCAAGTCCTGCAGGGAGGATCTCGTGGCTTGTGGTGTTGGCTTTGAAGGGGTGAGTGAGGCCGTTGCAGTGATTCCCAATGGCCCTGAACAGCAGCCACAGCCACCAATGGCACTGAAGTCAAGAGCGTTGTGGCAAATTATCTTTTCTCTCTTACTAATGATAAGAGAAGTAATAATCCTCCTACAGGACTAATTACAGCCAGAGAAATTGTGTTAATGAAAAGAACTCCCTTTGCCAGCATTCAAAAATTTACAATTTACATGAAGAAAGAGGCTTATGTGAATAATGATTATTATTTTGTACATGGCTCTCTCTGGTCCCATCTATTCTGATCTCAGTAAATCAGAGTGTAATTAATTATAGAGGTTTGAATGTTGCAGGACAAGGACTGGAAAATTCTGTAGAAGCAAAACTCTGGTTGGTTTTGACTTAAACTTGGGTTATCTGTCACAAAGGATGTGGCAGCTCTGCTTCCCACTGCCAGCTCCTCTTGCTGCTCTCAGAAATCAGTGTAATTTCCCCATAGGCTCAGAACTCCGACTGCTTTCTGGGTGTTGCCCTGGCATTGCACTGCTGGATCTGTGCGGATTTGGAGGCAGCTCCCCTGGTTCCTTGGGACATGTGTTGGGAAGGTTGGGGTGCTCTCTGGCCTTGTCAGTCCTTACTTGCAAAACCCTGGCAGGGGCCACCCAAGCAGGTGCAGGTTCTGGCCACCAGCTGCGGTGCTCAGCCCCGCTGCGCTGGGTCAGAAATGGTAACACCCACCAGGATGACCACTGCCGGAGCTGCACGTGCTCTCTGCCAGGAACATGCACAATAAACCCTCCTTACCAGTAATTTACCTTGTCCTGGATTCCTGGACTCCATAATGCCAATTACTGCACAGGATTTCTTGCCCTCCACTCTTTGGGGTTGGCCAGAGAGGGTAACAAAGATATGATTTTGTTGGCAGATCAGCCTAAGTCCTCCAAAATCTACTCTTCTAACTGCTTGTAATTGAACATTTGATATGTGTGAAGGGTCATTTGATATTATCTTTTTTTTTTTTGCTGTTGCAGTCCCTGATGATGTCTTATCTTTAGTTGCCAAAATGAAATCTATCAGCTAATGAGTTTCCTAATGATTGTGTGATCAAAACCCATGGGAGCAATTGCTACTCTTTGCTATAAATGGGCAGGCTTAGAACAGGCTTTTCTACATAGTCCTTCTTATTCTTGTTTTGAGTTTTGGGGCTGTGTTTTTTATTACTTAAAGATTCTTTTATTAAAAAAAGGTCTTTATAAATCATCATGTGGTTGTAGGGCTGTAAGCCCCAAAGCGTCTCAGAGATGTACTGGCTCTACCAGCCTGGATCACTCTGCTGACACAGGGTCTCAAATCTCTCCGCAAAACATTGTTGTGGTGGTGTTTATTAGTGCAGACCTGTAGTCTGTGCTCCTCTCCAGCCTTTCAGCTTCCCCAAAAGATGGGGTGTGGTGGAACAGGTGAACACAGCACTGTGGTCCTCATAGAGCCAGGAGACCTGAGTGGTAGCATGCTCCTCCATGCCAGTGAGGGGGTCTGGGGAGGAAAGTGTGTCTCAGGGAACCTGGGAATTAAACATGATGGACATCAAACCGTAAAAGAGAATTTAATTTAGCACTGGGGACAAATAGACACCAAAAAGACAAAGAAAAAGCAAAATTGTTGCTTGAGATGTTAAAGTCAGTAATGTCTGTCTATACAGAAACAGGGTGTTCCCTGTGCAAAAATCTCAAGGGCAATAAGCGAAGGGCTTTGGCTAGATGGAGTCACTGGCCTCTTCCCTCTCCCTGTGGCTCAGGCAGGTGGGTGCATGGCCAGTAAAGCTCCTGAAGCAGAGCTCAAAGGCTACAGAAGAGCTGTGAGATGAAAGGGATCCCTAGGATGCCCAGCTGAGAGAAAGGTATCCTAAGAAATAGGTCACTGACACATCTGTTCAGAAACGTTGTTGTCTCAAAGGTTAAAAGAGTTAAATCTTATTTTCTCCTGGGGTTTTTTTTCTTGTTTTTCTTCTTATGTGCCTGGTTTTTTGGTACAGGAGTGGAAAAATCATGCTTTGGTTCCAAAACAATTTCTGCTCTACCACCAGCCTTCGTCGCACGAGGCCCTCGAAGAGCCCCCCGCTCTGTCCTCGCCCCCAGTGCCCCAGCAGGACTCCAGTTGCTGTTTAGCCTCTGGTCCCTCTTGGCAGTGGCAGCTGGATGTGTTTTGGGATGCAGGAAGTGTCACTGCTCCCCTCTCAGGCACTGGCAGCCCCCAGCCTGTGCAGCAAGGCTGCATTTGAGGCAGCCCCAGCAGCAAAGTGCGGGGAGGTTCTGGCATTTACAGCAGTTTGTTGCACTGTTTGCCCTATGCTGAACCACAAAAGAGGCTGTCAAAGAAGAAGGTAGATAATAAGCTGTGGAAACAAAGAAAAAGCTTAATGACTTTTTCTCGATCTCTTTTTTCAAGGCCTATTAAGGCTCCTGGGATGTGCTAATAGCCAGAGAGGTCCCTGTGCTCTGCATGTTACAGACATTTCCAGAAATTATTTTTTTTTCAGAACTGGGCAAGGGCAAATACGGGGGGAGTGTCTCAGCCATCAGATGCTGCTGGTGCACACGCAGCTGCCCTGCTGCCACAGCCGTGGGTGCCCTGGTGCCCTGAGAGCAGCTCAGCACTGGCTCCTGGCAGGACAGTGCCTGGAGCTCAGGGGGCACTGTCTGTGGAGCGACTCCCTAAAATACCTCCCCGCTGCCAGTTACACAAGGCCATTTAGTAGGTTCCCAGACTACCCACTCACCTCTTTGCCCTCCTGGCTGCAAAACCCAGGTGAACAAGCTGAGCCTGGTGTCAGCTGCCCCTGTCCCCTTTGAAGGGTGCACAAGTGCCCCAGCAAAGGTTATGGGGTAGGTGATGAACAACCAGGGTGCCCTGGGGCACTCAGCTACGCACAGCCAGACCCCGAGAATAATTCTGGACCTGCTGTTTAACTTTGTTTTGTCCAACTGCAAGTATTTAAAATGTCCTCCAGCAGGTCTGTGTAAATGACATTCCAGTCCCAGGTCCCTGCTGCGCCGTGGGTCCCGATGTCACCAGAGCAGCCTGAATCTGAGATGTCACACTCGCTGCTCTCAGAAATAACCAGCTCAAATGGTTAAAATAGAAGCCTGAATTACACTACAGCTTGGTGTTACCCATACCTGATTCTTGTGGTACTGAGGGGCCATCTGCCAGGCAGACCTTAACACCACAAATGAGCCCGTTTCCTCTCTTTGGCTGCATTAAAAATAATTTGAGTATCAGTTTCCCCAGCCAAATTTAACACTGGTGTCAGCAAGGCACTGAAGGTACCAGAGCTGAGCTTCAGCAGGGACACTGCCCAGCAGACACACCAGCACTGCTCACAGGGAGGGCTGCTTGTGCTGTGATTTGGCTCACTGTGGTGATGCTGGTGTCCTCAGAACTGGCAATTTTAAACCCCAAGTTGTTTCAGGAAGGAATTACTTTTACTATGTAGGTGTAGCACCTAAAAGCAGCTTGGACCAGGTTTAGGACTTGAGGTGCTCCTGCACTGGAACACAGTCCTGCCTCCCTCCCAGGGATGGGATGAATCTTTCCCTAGAGAGGGGCTTGAGGTCGTGAGAGCTGCAAGTGCTCAAATGTCAAGAGGAAATATCACTGTCAAGAGGATCTGCCCACACAATGTGGGGCTAATCTGAATTGTGGAGTGGGTACAAACTCTTGCACTTACAGACTGTCTTATCTGGAAATGATGATACAAAGTTAAAAAATGACCTTTAGACACCTAGTTCAGACACCATTTTCCTCTGACTATAACCTTATGCTCACCTCAGGTGTTCCAGCATCCAGCAGGGTGGTAAGAAAAATAGTATTAAGTCCTGGCAGAAGCTACTGCAAATTGGCTGCGAGCAAAATGGAGATTGATCACTGTTTAGAGGAAAAGCAACACAGTGATCTGCAATCAGGAGAGCAAATCAAGCAGAGATTTCCTGTGACAAAAGGTTTACAGTGAAATTAATGTAACTTAATGGAAGAGAAAGGAGGAACCATGACTGGTTTCATTAAACACATAAGCAAGTTGAGCAAATAATTTCTTCCTTGCTCCCTGTTTCTTTCCCTCAGAGGACATGGTTTTGCTTGGATTTCCTGGTCCTGGGTATTTCTCTTTGAGGATCTATGTCTGTCTGGCTGATGAATTGTCGCTCTGGGTTTATGTTGTTGTGAGAGGGAGCAGAACGCAGCTGTGGGGCAGCAGCTCACAGACGTGTGGGTGCGAGGGCAGGAAGGCTTGGGGCAGGGTGGGTGCTGCAGATGCCTGGCCCAGCTCCCCATCCTGCTGTGCCCAGAGCCCCCTTTTATCCTCACCCCGGTTTATTCACTGCCCCAGCCCCTCAGCACAAGGGATAGGAAGGAAATTCCCCCTGTGTGGCTGGTGGTGATCTCCCTGAACACACACAGGTTCACAGGGCTGAGGTGGGCAGGTGTGTGCTCACAGCCACGCAGGATCAATGTCCTCCTTCCTGTGGGATTAAGGATTATGGGCACATTGATAGGAACTGTGTTTAGGCACCCCAGGACTTCAATAAACCAACAGACTGTCACCTTGTAGCAAACTGGGAAATTGCTTTAAAATTTAATGGAAGTAAGTCACGGATGGTTACTTCCTGTGCCTGCAAGTTTTTAAACCTAGGGGTCCAGGGGGCAAAAAATAAACATCACATCTCATTTGTGTCGTATGCCTTCCAGTAATACCAGTGGAAGAGGCTGATTTTTCCTTGACCTTTTACTTTGGGGAGGAAAGGAAAACTACCAGACGAGAGGTTTCATCTGTGTGTGGGACACACCGTACCGTGCTCAAGGCCGTGGTGAGTAGAGTGACTGACATCTCAGTTGAAATGCCAAAAAGATACTGATGCAATGGAAGAAATAATGCATATTTTAGGGGCTGTTGGGATGAAGCTGCCTGAAGTTGCAGCAGCAATTTAGAGCAGCACACGTCCCCAGAGGTTCCTGCTCAGCGTGACCCAAGGGGTCACAGCCTGCTCTCTGTAAGGTATTGCATTAGAGGGTGAGTTTGGACAGTGCATTTCAGGCAGCACGAGCAGCAGATTTGCTCAGAAGCCTCAGGTTTCAGGTGGGGATTTCTCAGGGCCTGCTCTGTGTGCAGCAGTGGTGACAGGGACAGCAGATGGAGACTCCCAGCAAGTAACCACAAAATGTCCTCTCTCAGATGGGTAGCACTGGTGTGCTGGGACAGGGGCTCAGTGCTTCAGCCCACCTCAGGGCTCTGGAAGCAACTGGACAAGTTGGTCACATCACTGTGCTTCAGTGCTCCGCTGGATAAGCAGGTCAGGAGATACCTGTGTTGCTTCTTAAGGACCAACCTCCCACAGGAGGTCTTCTCTCCTCCAAAACCACCAATACTGCAATAAATGAGTATTTTGAAGCACTGGAAGTATTTCAACCACTAAATCTAGGGAGAGGTAAAGGGCAGGGACCCAAATAAGGGTAAATGGGCTACTGCCACTATTGCAGCCACAAAACTTGGGCAGGTCTAGATGCCACTGACTAGCACCAAGGGAAGCCCTGCCCTCAAAAGGCACGAGGAGGTGCATGGTTGTTTATGTGCAGGCTCAGGGTCGTATCAGTGACATCTGAAATATGCATTGCGGTCAGATATTTGCACAAGGGAGCTGGGGGGAAATTTGCTGCTTTTCCGAGTCAGAAGCTGTGGTGAAAGGCTGTCACACAGGAGAAAAGTAATGGAGCAGAGCAGACACAGACCCAGCCACCAAATGAACTTTGCAGTTAAATGGGATCCAGCACAACTTCATGGGGTTCTTGTTTTTTCTTCCTCCTGTGCTCCCTGATGCCCTGAGCTCACTGTCCTGCACAGCCCCTGCTCACTCAGTGCTGGGAAGGGGAGCAGCCACCGCCACCACATGGGGTCTTTTTTGGCTGATTTTCCCACCCCAGTTTTGTTTTTTATTTTCCTAGACAACAGGGAAGTCTGGAAGTGGGAGGCCCATGGAAAGCCTGTGTTTTCTGGCAGAGCTGTCAATGTTGCCAGGGTTCTGGGCAAAAGGCTGTCTATGGCACGAGGCCAGGGGGTTGTAAGTGTCGTGCTATGTCAATTTCTTACCATTGATGAGTGGTTGGATAACAGAGTGATTAAGTAGGGGTGAAAATGCCTTGGTGTAAATCAGTGGCTCTCTGTGGGTGCACAGCTTTGCACGTGTTTTAACTGTGAGATGCTGAAAGCCAAGATGTCCAAGCTCAAAATTAAATTCCAGTGTCTGAGGCTGGAGCTGACCTTGCCAAACCACATTTTCCCTGCTTTGTGTCCGTGCGAGTAAGAAATATGCACATCTCACAAATGTGTTTTTCAGCCAAGTTCATGTTCTTTGCTCTTGAGTTTTATTCTCTGAGCACAGTGTGTCAGCGCAGCCCTGCAAAGGGGAAAGGTTAACATTTACAGATATGCTTATATGCTTCCCTGGCCTGAAAAGCAAAGCAAACGTGACCAACTTACTGTTTTATTCTACAAGGCAGCCCTGCAAAGGTTACCAAGCAATCCCATCGCTGGCATATTACATTTGCTATAACTGCACGGACAGATCTGTGGCTCACACCGCCCAGCAGGATCAGGGTGGTGTCATTTGCTTCAGGTCCTGCTATTCCAGCAGCACAATGTAATTATGTTGATGCTCAGTAGCATGCACAGGAAGGCAAAACCCATTTGCCATCATTAGCTGGTTGCCCTCTGTCCCCAGTGCTTTGGAGCTATTGACAGATCTCGTGTATCTCTGGTAGGGAACAAGTATTCAGCCACTTAATCCTTGGTGAGACATTGATCTTCACTGGGACTGGGACCGGCGCTTGCAGTGCTCGTGTGGTGTAGCGTTCACGCAGGAGAGATAAAGCCTGTGCCCAAGTCCTTCAGGGACCCTCCACTAAACACTCTGTTCCAGGTTTGCACCTCCCCTTGGCTGCTGAGGAGCCCAGCCCAAGCCCTGCCAGTGCAAGCAGTGCCCCGTGCTATGCTGTGACACAGATGCTGTATCAGCCATCATCACCGTATCTCTCACCAGGCTGCCACACTGAATTTTGCTTGTTCATGCTGCTCTGTAGCCTTTCTTTGTGTGGCTCATCTCTCCAGCAGAAAAAAAGGGTGGGTTTCTGATGTGCAGTAATGAAGAAGAAATCAAAATGTTATTTCTTGGCATGATTATTCTCTGCCAAATCTCCCTTTCTAGTCCGTTAGCTCATTTGCCTTCTGGAAATACTGAATCAAAGGGTGAATGAGCTATTCCTACATATCCATTTATTAAAGTTATTATTAAACTGTATTTCTAAATTTGCTTTCAGTTTCAGGAAATGGAAACAGGTCTGATGTAACAGCATCTTTTTGGTACAGCCTCATCATCACCTTTCCAAATGAGGTGAGACAGATTTGAATCCAATTTATCACCTCTCCTTTGCCAGGTTATTTCTAGTTCTTAAATGGTGGGATAATTTTCTTTCTGAAAAGTGGGTGTTTATGGAGCACTCTTCCTCCCTGTACCTCTTGCAGACCCTCTGATCATTTTCCTGCCTCCTGCAGCGAAAGCTTCCCAGTTTAACAACGTATTTGGTCTGGGTGGCAGGGTGTGTTCATAACGGCAGGAACACTTGAGGCCGTGAGACCCCGAGAAAATGGCCCTGCATCCTTAGCTCTGGGCCCTTTCCCTGTGCCATGGCGTGTGCTTGTGGTGCTCCAGGTCTGCTCACCCCGTGAGCAGTGCTGTGCTGGAGCCACCAGCCACCTCAGCACCCAGGGAGGCTGGGGGTGTGCTGGCAGCCACCCCCTGCTCTGGGGACAAGGGCACAGCAGCAGTGGTGCCAGGGCCCCCCTTTGCAGGGCTGGATGCAGAGGCAAGGGCTGGGGGTGTGTCCTGTAGAAAATGCCCCCACATGGGCCAGTGGAGACATTTCTGAAGGGGAAGAACCTCTGAGCTAAACTGCTCGTTCTCATCCGCACTTATGAAAAACAAAATGCAATGGGGTTTAGAAGACAAGCGGAAAAATGAGCAGGAGGAAGAAGTGTGATGAATCCAAGTTTTAGGAACACTTTTATTTCAGGAAACCAGTATGTACACATTTCAGCCTAATCCGTGCTAGTAATGCTTAGAGGACGAAGAACAAAGCAGTCCCATAGGCAAGCCCAAAGGTACAAGCAAGAGCCTCTAACACTCGTACGTACCACACTGCAGGAGTGGTGCTCCTCCCGGGCTGAAACTGCCTCTGACCAAACGCCAAAATGGGGAGGACAGCTACAGGCAAATTACAGACTTCTGGTGAAAGCCAAGGATAAAGTGGTTTGTTTTCCTGGGATTAGACAAGGTCAGAGCATGGGTTACAATTACCAGACCTACTTCCACTCTCCTCTGTTGCTTCGCATTAGCAAACCCCTTTTTTTTTTTTTTTTTTTTTTTTTTTTTTTT
>VZTI01000139.1:65059-102558 GCA_013397865.1 Struthidea cinerea | reverse complement strand
TCCACTCAAGCACAGGGCACTCAGAAACAAAATGATTCTTAGAGAGGGAGAGAGAGAGAGCAAAAGGGAGTTTTTCATCTCAGGAAATCAATGATGTGAGTCTATAGCATCAACGTAACGAGGCTGGGTAGGCTGGAGGGCAGCCTGAAGAGCACTGAGGATTTGGTCCAGTATGTGCTGGTCATACATAAAATTCATTCCAAACAGAGGCACCTGTGGGATGTATTTGTACAGCATTGTACGAGTGGGGTACTGCTGCAGCCCCCCCTGAATAAAGCATGGCTGGCTCTACAAACACTGCCATCCTTAGCCCATCTTTGTTTTCCTCCTTCTTGGACATATGAACATAAATTGTAAATAAATTAAGCTTTGAATTTGGAGTATTAATGAAGGTGAAGACCTTCCAAACCCAAAGGATTGCATAACAAAGTGACCTTTCAAACTGTTTATGTAGGAAAGAGATGTTCATGATTGAGGGAGGGGAAGGGAAAAAAAAACCAAACCAAGTTTAAGAGTGTTTTTGCCTTGCTGTCACGGAAAAGGTGGTACCTTCAAAGGTTGCCCAGGCTGGCTTGTGAAGGTTTGCAGCATCCCATGTAGGTGTTGCCCATTTCACACCACAACCAAACCCACTTTGTTTAGTCCTACGTAGTGTACTGTATTGTAACAAAACACAAACAGATGTAATCTGTATCCATTTAGCATCTTCCAGCACTGAGATCTGGTAGAAGACAGGTGAAAAATGGCAGGTGCTCAGGAAGACCTGGCACGAGCAGCCTGCTCCTGTCTTCCATGGGGGAACGAGTCCTTCTGTCCAGGCTAGACACTGCTGCAGGCTGGTGCCACTGTCACAGACTGACCCTCCCCCAGTGCTGCTTGACTGCCACCATCCCAGAGGTCTTCTACTGCCGTGTCTTTGTGTCCCCTGGCCCCTGCCAGTGGTGGAGCTCATCAGTCTGGACAGTATGGCCAGCCTGTATCCATCCCTGTCCCACATCCATGGTCTTCTCCCCCAGCCACCTCACCCTCCTGGTTCACACCCCTCTTTGGGGCTCTTTCCTAGGTCACCACCTCCAAATCAGCTGCTCTCACCTGCCCTTCCCCCTCTCTGCCATGGAACACTGCTCCTTCCCTCCCCTCTCCTCCACAGGCTGAGTTCCATCTCCTTCTGGCACTGGCACTTTTTAGTCCCTGCCATCAACTGCAGCCCCTGCAGATCATGGTGACACAAAGTAATTTTCCACTGCTGCTCACCTCCTCACCCTTTACAGCCAGGTCTGCATGTGAGCTGACACTCACGGTGTGCTCCTCCCGTCAGCACTGCTGCCTTCCTCAAATGTCACCCTTCAGGAAAGGCAGGAAAGAGCACCCAGAGAACTGCAGGACAGTCAGTCCCCACGATTCCTGCAGCTGAGGAGGAATGACTCCAAACATCTGTACAGCCTGGGGCTGACCAGCTGCAAAAGCAGCTTGGCAGAGAAGAGCCTGGGCTCCAGGAGGAAAGGAAGCTGACTGTGAGCCAGCAGTGTCCCATGGAGGCAGAGGCAGCTGGGGCTGCTTGAGAATGAGCACCACCAGCAGCTGAAGGGAGGTGTATCCTGCCTCTGCCTAGCACTGGTGAGACTATCTCAGTCTATCACTTTCACTGGGTCCAGTGCTGGCTTCCCAGTACAAGAAAGACATGGACTTACTGGAGCAGGTCTAGGGAAGAGCCACAAAGATGATTAAGGGACTGAATATCTCCTGTATGAGGAGAAGCTGAAAGAGCTGAGACTATTCAGCCCGGAGAAGTCTCTCAAGGATCCGATCCATGTGTATAAACACCCAATGGCAGAGAATAAACTTTTTTTACGTTTAAACAGACTTTCCTATATTTCAGTTTGTGCCTTTTGCCTCCTGCCCTCTCCCTGACACTGCGGAGAGGGCAAGAGGCAAAAGGCACAAACTGAAATACAGGTAAGTCTGTTTCAACATGAAAAAAGTTTAGTCTCAGAATGATCAAGCACTAGAACAGGTTGCCCAGGGAATGTGTGAAGATATCCTTCAAACTATTCAAAACCAAACTGGACATGGCCTCAGACAATGACTCTGAGCAAAGGGTTGGTGGAAACCTCAGGAGGTTCCTTCAAGCCTCAGTGATTGTGAACAAGGCCATCACTGTGGGCTCTAACTCGAAAATAACTCACAGCCTCTCTGGCAAACGCAGCTGCAGCTATCACAGGCAAACAGCTCCGACCACCTTGGCTTTGTGGCTCTCTTCACACAGGTCTTTCCTGTCCCTGAACACCTGCAGTGACTCTCCTGTCCCTCTTTGACATTGTGACCCAAAGAGCCACTGCAGCATTTCATGTCACCATGCTTCCTTGCCCTCTTCCTCCACAGCACCTTACAAATGCCAGATGCTATCTGAGGGTCTTATCAGCCTGTGGTTCAGAGATATTTGACTTGGCTCCTGCCTTACACAGAGATTGTTCCTCCCGTGGCAGGCACACCCAGGACTTTGGATGCCTGTTTGCCTCCTGAGGGCTGTGATCAGCACGCACATCTCTGTGGTTATAGGATGGCTGCAAGCTGCATAAGCCTTGTGGTGGAGCAGGATCCTGTGCCTGGTCCTCTCCCCTGCATAGCCTCGTTTGACAGCTGTGCTGCAGCGCTTCCTTTGCTTTGTGTCACCTGATGCCTCCTGAGCCATGGACACGCGGGCCATGCTGGCATCCCGCCATCCTTCACTCACCACGGTGGTGCCTGAGAGCCTGAGCCCGAGCCAGCCTCTCTTCTCTCACAGCTCCCCTAGCCAGGAGAGCACCATCGTGCTAATTGAAGAGCAGCCAACCACCACGTGCATCACTGCAACAAAGCAGAGCAACAGCTGGCCAGGTACGGCGGCTGAGTGTGCAGCGAGGCAGTCCCCACTAGCTGTGAGCGTGCTGATTACTGACACCAATTAAACAGCCCATTACTGAGCCCCCTGGGTCTTACAGCTCTGTCTGCCCCCTCCACTTCTGTCAGTGCAGGCTTTAACAAGTGAAGCTCTTTGCCACCCATGTGAGATGCCAAGGCCCTGGTTTAGTTGCCAGCTGAAGCTCTCCGATGGTTTGGCTGGACCTGTGCTCAAAGAGGAGCGCCGGCCAGAGCCCGAACGCTGGCCCCAGCATGACTCTGTCCTGCTCCATCCATGCCCCAGGCACCAAGCCCAACCCAAGGGACCATTGGAGTGCAGCGTTGGAGGAGGGCTGGGGAGGCTTTCTGCAGCCTAGAGAGAGCCTACACGACTTGCCAAGCTGCTCTGTGTGCCCACCTCCGTGCCCAGAGCTGTGCAAGCACAACTCAACACTCAGGTGTACCTCTAGCTGCATGGGGCGATCCAGACCAGATATTGCACCTTCCTGGCTTTACTTAGCTTAGACTTCAGCACAGCATTTCAAATCCCCAGTTGCTGCACATCACTGTTAGCCATAGAACACACCCTTTTAGAAAGTGCTGAGTTGTGAGGCAGTAGAGCTTACATAAAGTATTGCCACCGTTGATTTGGCCAGCAGATTGGCATTCAAAACCTAACTGATGTGAAATCTGCTCTCACGCAGGAGGAGGAGGTGCTATGGAAACCCTCAAGTACCAGGGAGTTGTTGGTGCCAGGCACCTGCCCTGCAAAGGCAGATTGTGCCCATCCTCCAGCCCCACCGACCGGCTCCGCTCGTCCTGCCCGGGCTGTGTGGCTGCACAGACCCTGCGTGCCCTGCCTTGGGTGGCACCTGCTGCTGACTTTGTCACATTAAATCTGCAGGTAACATCACTTTGTTTCCTCCTCTCTTGCTGGCTGTGAACTGCTGCTCAGGGTCCTGCTGTGCCTGGGGGGAGGCAGAGGAGGCTTTGAGCGTGGTTTCTGCAGGGCACTGAGGTCCCTGCCATGCAGGAGTCCACGGGGTGGGTTGTGATCTCTGACCCTTTCAGTTTCTGTTCTTACGCCAAGGTATTTGCTGGGTACTTTACCTGGAATATCACAGCAGCTGAGAACTGGAAGTTAATTCATCCCAACATGGGAAACGAGTGATTCTAAGAGATTTTTTTTTGTCTAAGAGATCTCCTTCCAGCATCTATCAAAGCAGATCATGGTTAAGGTGACCACATTAAAGTTTTCAAGGGATGCAGTGATAGATGAGCCTGAAAGAACACAAGTTTCAAAAAAGAAGAGAAGAAAGTGCTGTGCCTTAGATCCCTGCATTTGAGAGAGGTGTGAACAACAGCAGCAAGGCTGGAGCAGGCAGTTTGCAGATTTCTTTATGCTCTTTGGCAACAGAGAGGAAAAGCTCCTCACTTCAGCAGCATGGCAGGGCCCTCCCTGGGTCTCCTCTGCCATGGGGGCAGTTTGCCTGCTCACTCTTTCTGGCCAGCCCAGCACCTGCCCAGGGCCTGCCAGCAGTGTTGTAGGTACATTAACACCTCTGGGAAGTACTGCCCTGTCCAGGTCTATTCTCATACCTGTGCTGCATCTTCATTAAATATTTGCTGAGAGCCACCCATTCCATGTATAGGAGTGTTGGTGACAATCAGGGCTGCTGCCATGGAGGTGGCAGGTCTGAGGGCAGTTGATGCAAAAGATGTTGTGCTGTACCCAACTTCACCCCCATTTTCCTTCTTGCTCTCCCTCTGCTCAGCTCCAGGTTCCTTCCCTTGCCCACCTTGCCCACCATGCTGTCCTCAGCCATTTCACCCACCATATTCACCCTTCAGCCCTTGGTGCCTGCTCACTTTTGAGCTCCCCCCAGAAGGAAGGAAGAGGATTTTACATGCAAGACTCTCTCTTCAGTGCAGCTGCTTTCCCACTGGAAAAGCAATGGATGCAACCACCACAGTGCTGCTGCAACATCCACTGTGCCTTCAGCCTCTGCCTTGCATCTCTTCCTACAACCTCTCTGTTTGGGGTCTGGCAGAAGCCTCCTGCTTCTTGAGCTGCTGGAGGAAACAAGCCCAGCCCAGCCTTCCTCCCCAGATGGTCACCAGCTTCTGTGCTGGGGGACAGCTGCTGACCAGCTCTCCCTAGCCTATGGTGGGGAAAGCAGGACACCCTGCACAGTACTGGTGACCTTGTCTGTTGAGCCCCAGCCTATTGCTGGTCTTCCAGCAGCAGCAAGATGCTGTTTCACAGCTGTCTCCATCCTTTTGTCACAGCTGTAAGTTGCTGCCTAGCCCCTCTGATGCTGCAGGCGTTTCATCTACCCCAATTAAGCATTTCCAGCAGCCACAGGATATGCTAGCTTGTCAAGCTGCATCTCTTTAAAGATTTTTTTTTGTTCAGTCATCCCCTATCAGTGGTTTTGGCCTGCTTTAAACCCTCTGCTTGTTTCCTCCATCCTCCTCCCAGCCTCTGGACTGCCTTGTGGCCTGGAGCACTTGTGAGCCCTGCTGCTGGGAACTGCATTGGGCCAGGTCGCCAGCTCTCCAGCTCCAAAGGCAGCGTTGGCCAGAGCCCTCTCATGCTGCAGAGCCCAGCAGCGTGGTTTGCCTGTGTTGTTCTCTGCAGAGGCTGCTGCTGGCATTGCAGACCAGCATTGCTGCTGGCATTGCGTTCCAGGGCAGTGGAAAGAAACCTGGGCACCAGTGCAGCTGTCAGACTTCTGCCTCATGCAGTTCGTGACCATAACCAGTGACAGTTCCCTGCTGCTACTTACCATCGTTCAGAGGGGTTTTCCTCAGGGGAAGAGTGTCCCCTTCCTCCCAGGGTACAGGCAGCGAGCAGCAAGCCTCTGTTGGGAAACCCAGACCAGGGCATACAAGAACTGGGAGAGAGATCTGTGCAGCAGTGACATTAGTGTCTGCTATTGCCCAAGACACTTACATATCCCCCCAGCAAGTGAGTTATTTGTGTATTTTTCGGTCACTTCAGAACTGAATTCTGATTTGCAGGCAGTGCCCTCACCAGCTGGCCACAAGGTCTGCATTGCTGGTGGAGGCAAATAACTGCTTAACCAGGCAGACATGGTGTCCCTTCCCCCATCTCTGAAAGCTGTGGGATTTCACCAGACCCCTCCCCACTTCGCTCTCCTGTTAGAGTGGTAAAAAACTTATTTTACATTGAAAGGTTATTTTTTTTTTTCTGAAGTGCATCTAGATGCAAGCAGAAATCCAGTGACAGATATTCAAAATCACCAGTTCGGAGAATTGTTCCACGTGCACGTCACATGCAGCCACTTTGCACAGGATGGGGTCTGACGAAAGATGATTTTTATCAGCCCATGAACTCACACTCTTCACACAACTAATACTCTTGCGAAACACCTTGCAGCCAGTGTGACAGAGGCTCAATAGCTACTACCTATACCATGGATTTCCGAGGGTGCCTGGAGCAGGAGCCATCCAACACAGCCCTTAACAGCGAGCTCCTTGTTCTGCAGTGGTGTTCCCTCTTTCATATGTGGCTTTCTGCTTTGCATCTGCAGACTCATACTCTCTCCTGGAACAAATGGGCTTAAAATCAGGTTAATCCTTCCATTCCCCATTCCCCTCCTGGTGAGGTGGAGAGCAGCATACCTCACTCTCTCCCTTAGGTTTTCAAGCATGCCTTTGGGAAACGCAGATTCAGCTGTTTTCCTCAGCTTGGAGAAGGAGCTCCAGGTTCACAAGGCTCAGAAACCTTGCCCAGTTAAAGCCAGAGCATAAGGATGTCCATCAATTGACATCTGCTATGCACTCCCAGCCCTTCACCCCCGATCTGAATCCAAAGCCAGCAGAACTGACAGAAGAGCTTTTGCTCATAGGCTGTGCTGGGCTTTAGTTTTGGTTGCTGCAATCCTTGCCTAGCTTAACCCTGAGCTAAGGGTAATTTTACTTCATCTGCACAGCCTGGCTTAAGGAATGTGTTCCCGTTGTCACAGGATGTGCACGCTACCTATGGGAGCTCTTCCAAGTGCCATGTTGCCTCCTGCCCTCACACACTTCAAGACCTCCATATTTAATAAAGGCCGTCTGCCATGTCCTATTGGAAGTGTACCCTGAGATACTCATTAACTGAGTGAACATAAAGCTTGACAAAGGATGACAAAGGTTGAGTGAGAAGGACAGCTCTGTAAAGCTCTGTAAAGCATTTTTAACAAAGGACATATGTACTTATATGTCCTTTTTTTACAGCTACTAAGAAGTCTTACCATGTCTTTTCCCATTTCAGGTCTCAGAAGATCATACAACATCTGTAACTCAGGACAATGAATGTGTCTGACAACTGCAGCACCACAAATCTACAACTGCATCACCATGTTCGCCTCACTGAATTTGCTCTGTATAGCCTCATTTGCTTTTTTGGAGCACTATTTAATATTCTTGCCTTCTGGGTGTTCTTCTGCAAGATGAAGAAGTGGACAGAAACCAGGGTATATGTAATCAATTTAGTCATTGCAGATTTCTCTGTCATCTGCACCTTGCCTTCCATGGTTTATCTGCTCTGGAGTAAGTCAGCCCGAGGGGAGCTCTGCCAGTTTATAGAGACGATGTATTTTATCAACATGTTAGTGAGCATCTACATCATTTCATTTATCTCCATTGATCGATACATTGCCATAAAGCACCCCTTGAAAGCCAGGACCTTCAGGTCCCCATCAAAGGCTG
Organism: Struthidea cinerea; assembly: GCA_013397865.1. Lineage (NCBI taxonomy): Eukaryota > Metazoa > Chordata > Aves > Passeriformes > Corcoracidae > Struthidea > Struthidea cinerea. Next base: position 94,959 of record VZTI01000139.1, on the reverse strand, counting down.
CCCTCCTCTGTGGGCTTCTGTGGGTCTTGGTGATAATCAGTGCCACTGTCCAGCTCCGGCACAGACACGCAGCTCTCTGCTTCCAGACCCACACCCCCATGCCTGCTGCTCTCAGCCTGCTGGCCATTTTCTTCATTTTCACTCTTCCATTAGCAATCTTGACCTTTTGCTCCACAGAAGTCATCAGGAACCTCAAGAAACATCTGAACAAGAATTCACCGGAGGAGAAATCAATCCAGAAAGCCATACACATTATTTATGCAAATCTGATTGTATTTCTAATATGTTTTCTGCCAGCCTGCCTTGGGGTACTTGCCAGGGTCATCATGGAGAGCGTTGGAGCTACCTGTTTCCTGCTCTGTGTCATGAACAACTTCTCCTCTGTGATGAGGTGCGTTGCCACGTCCAACTGCTGCCTCGATAGTGTCTGCTACTACTTTGTCACCAGGGAGTTCCATGAAGCCTTTCTACTGCCCAAACCCAGCACTCAAAAAACAGATGCAACCCACCCCTTGCAGATACAGACTTGCTAAAGGAAAAAGGGGACAACACGAAGAGGAAATACAGCTTCAGGGCTATTGGGATGACTATTGCTCTTTTTCTCTAGCAAGCTCTTTGTTAGATTTAGTGTTATTAAGTCAACTACAATTTATACTCTATGTTTCTGTTAAACAAATAGGTCACAGAGATGTGTAAAAGTGTGTATGTAACCACTAGTTGTTACCATGCCTCCATTCCACCCTCCAGCCCCTATTTGTTACTCTTACAGGAAGACAGGTGAGCCATGTACCTCTTGTTGTAGCTCATTCTGCAGCTAAAATCTATTGATCCTTCTTGCCAAGATGTACAAATGTATATACCATATTTTACCTCATTAAGTATTTCAGGTTGTTTGCATTATTAAAATACTCATTTATATTTATCCTATTCCTTTGGCAGGCTGGGCTGGGTGGGTGTTCAGGTGGTTCTGGCATATTACTAAGTACATGTCCCTACAAAACAGCCTATGCTGTCCTGACCGCCTTCCCCTTCAACTCAACAGGTCAGACAGGCGTGAAGGAACACTTTTGGGATGAAAACAACACTTGTCCAATGCCATAAAGGCATAAAGTCCAGATTTCAGAGCTGAGTCCTCCTGCCAGCTCCCCTCCAGCTGCACTGCTGAGCCCTGGCACAGAGACACCTCCTCGGAGCAGCCATCCCTGAGGGGCTGTTCCTCCCACCCCTAGGAAGGCCCTTTTACTGCTGCCTCGGCATCTGCCACCCTTGTACTGCTCCTCTGTGTTGTGGCACCAGGCCAGCCCCGAGGTTCACCACAGCTCAGGCTCAGAGTATCACCCCCCAGCTGAACCCAGCTGGGGCTGGGTTTCCACAGCCTGCCCACATTGACGCCCCTAACATTTCCATCAGGGAAGTGTATTTTTCCATGAGTCAGCAGCCTAGAAAAGTCAGGGGAGAGAGGAAGTGGATAAATGCTCCCTAGAACTGGGCTTTTTTTCTTTCTGAATGCTGAAAAATCTCCGAAATGGCACTGAGCTCTGCCCCAGCAATGCTCAGAGTGTTCCACCAGACAGTGTGGGAGAGTCTTTTCTGCCCACAAACACATCCTCCCATGTGACCTACATCTGCCCTCAGTGAGCCCACAGCTAGTGCTCGATCTGCTGTTGTCACCTTTGAGACCATGAGCTCCTGTGTTGGTTTTGCATGGCCTGGTTTTCGGTAGTGGGGGGCCACAGAAGTGGCTTCAGTGAGAAGCTGCTGGCAGCTTCCACCACGTCCAGCAGAGCCAATCCCTGATGGTTCTGAAGAGGGACATGGCAATGGCCAAGGCTGGGCCAGTGAGAGATGACAGTAGCACCTCTGTGACAGCATATCTAAGAGGAAAATCTAAACAAAGTGCACACAGTTTTTTCCAGCCAGAGAAGGAGAGGAGGTGAGAGCATGTGAGGGGAAACAACATAGAGACACCGAGGTCAGTGGAGAAGGAAGGGGAGGAGGTGCTCCAGGCGCCGGAGCCGAGATTCCTCTGCAGGCTGTGGTGAAGACCATGGTGAAGCAGCTGGGCAGCCCATGGGTCCATGGGGGATGCAGAGATCCACCCACAGCCCTTGAAGATCCACAGGGATTCAGAGATCCATCCACAGCCCAAGGGGATCCACGGGGGATGCAGAGATCCACCCACAGCCCATGGGGATCCACAGGGGATGCAGAGATCCACCCACAGCCCGTCAGGGAGGTGCCTGTATCAGAGCGGGTGGATGCCTGGAGGAGGCTGTGATGCAGTGGAAGACCCGGTGGAGAGAGGGAGGCCCTTGCTCCCAGGCTGGAGCAGCCTGGCCTTGGAGGACTGAAGCCCGTGCAAGAGTGACCCACGCCGCAGCAGTTTTGGGAGGACTGTGTGCCCGTGGGAGGGACTCACGTTGTGGCAGTTTTGGGAGGACTGCTGCTCGTGAGAGTAGACCCATGCTGGAGAAGTTCAGGGAGAACCGCCTCCCGTGGGAGGGACCCCACGGCCTCAGACGGGAAGGACTCCTCTCCCTGAGCAGCGGAAGAAAACCTCGGGTGACGAACTGACCAGAACGCCCATGCACTTTCTCCTGCGCTGTCGGTGGGAAAAAGGGAGGCATTGGGGGAAGAAAAGGTGTTTTTAAGGGCTTATTTTACTTCTCATTATCCTCCTCTGATTTTGTTAGTAATAAACTCACTTTGAATCTCTAAGATGAGCCTGTTTTGCCCTTGGAGTGTTTCCTCTCGGTCCTTATCTCAACTCAGGAACCTTTCGTTAAATTTTCCTCTCCTCCGCCCAGCTGTGGCAGGGGAGGGTGAGTGAGCAGCTTTCGTGGGTGCCTGGCATTTGGCCAATGTCAAACCACGACAGCTCCAAAGACAAGAACTAATGGGACAAATCCTGAGGGAGTCAGTCTGGCTCCTGTCAGCTGGCTCACAGAGATGGGACTGCAACTGCTGTAGCCAGCGGACAGCAAAAACCATCCAAATGTCTGTGAAATACCACTGGAGCATGCTCCTAACCATGTTCCTAAAGGTCCCAGCACCTCACTGCCACACTAGTGCGTCTTGCCCATGCCTGGTGGGCAGTGACTGTCACTACCAGCCCTGGCTTCCCAGCGATGCTGATGAGCGGTGTTATGCTCCTGGCTGCTGTGCACATGGTGAGCCAGCCCAAAACATCTGTCACCTTGCTTGTAAGGACACCAAAGAGCAGCACGCTGGGTCCCTGGGCTCACTGTCACGGGGTGCACAAGCACCGATTGCCCCCTCGGAAAGGTCACTGTCCCCACCCGGGGCACCCTCTGTAACCGCACCAGAGGCTGCACAGCCTGCCGGGCTCCCTGGGGAACCTTCTGCTGCCAGAAGAGCAATTTGCAACCATTATGGGTTTTATTTCAGAAATTGTTTTCCCACGACTGAAAATATTAAATTTTAATTGCCGGTTTGTGTGAGGCGACGAGGGGGAGCGCACTCTGGGTGGAAAAACTGACGGTGAAGCATTGAGCTGCTGGGAGCGGGACAACAGAGGGCACCAGAGACTCTGAATCTGCCAGAAAAGCAGGGGATAAATGAAGCGCTTGAGGAGCGCACGAGTTCATTGCTGCGTTTCAGCACCGCCGGGCTGCGAGAGCCGGCCCCGGGACAGCCGCGCCCTGCGCTGACACCTGCGGCCCCACGGATCTGATCCGCTCCCCGCCGAGACACTGCGAGCACCCTGCAGCCCTTCTGAGGACTCAGCCCACCTGTCGGCCTCACAAGGAGCAGGTAAAGGCTTTTAATTGCCCCACACCGGTGCGTGGCAGTGTGCTCGGCTCGGCCCCTCAGGGTGTGCTTTCTCACCTCCTGCCAAGGCTCCTGCTAGCCAACATAAGGGTCAGTCGGCAGCGGGTGCCCTGGTTTCCTCCTGCTTTCCAGCTGTTCTGCCTCACTGTTCTGCAGCTCCATTCCATTCAGGGGAGTCTTTGCCCCTTGCTGCCGTTTCCCATTAGTGCCTCTTACCATGCTGTCTCCTCAAGTGTGGGGACACCTGGCCCCAGGCACACAGCCTTGGGAGGTGCCAGCAGCTCTTACATGGGGGACTCAGTGGGGCTGGCATGTCCAGCCCAGTGGGCTTAGCTGTTCCTCAGGCCAGGGGTATGCAGGCAGAGTGGCTTTTTCACAGCAGGCTGCCAGAGAACAGCTGCAGGGTAGGCTGAAACCACAGAGAGGCCAAAACCTATGAGGGTGAACGCCCTAGAGCACTAGTACACTGGCTGTATGTTAGTTCCTCCATAAATTCTACCCTAAGAATGACTGTACGCCTGTTGGTTCAGTATTGCCATACCAGTTCTGCTGTTAGGGCAGGTGTTGTGCTTGCCTCTGGGATTGCCAGATCTGTCTCCCCATCTTGGACACTAAAAACAGGTCACTTACTTCATGCAATTATGTATTTTCACTACAAATTACATATAGATGTTTAAAAGCTGCTGACTTACAAGGCAATGTATTTGTAAGAGATTGTAGGAATCTGGGCATTTTCCATGCCTGGCTCATTGTAAACACTTCCTTTTTGAGCTGCAGACAAAGTCTGATTCATCCTCCTTGCTGGTGGTGAATGCCCTGAAATATTTAACGGGAGAGCAGGAGATAGTCTAAGTTCTCAGATTCATGTTTTCTGCCCTAGAAAAATTTTGGCTTCCTACCTTTGAAGGCTGAGATCGGACATGTGCTCGCTTTCCCTTCTTTCTCTGGAGGCCTGTTATCTGCTAGGGCTGGTGGTACCCCTGCGGAGCTCCTCAGCTGTGGTAGCCCTGCTGAGCTGTTCCTCCCCAGCAGAGGAGTGGATTTGTGCTCAGGGGCAGCCTGCCCACAGCAGGCACCCACCCACCAGCCTGCAGCAGCATTCCCGCTGCCCCTGGGAGCAAAGCCACCTGAGCTACCCTACAGCTGGAAGGGCTCAAGCCCTGAGGATGTTCTCAGGCCTGGCAAGACCCAGAGCAAACCCATGGGGTGGCTTCAGCAGCAAAGCAAGGGCCGTGGAGGGCAAATGGGGAACACTGCCCAGCTCTGGTGTGGGCTGCCCTAAAGCCACTGGCTCTGACAACCACAGCAGAGGCGAAGGTAAGGGACAACAAAAATTACCATTCTGCCTTGCTGTGACCCAAACTGTTCATACCAGGACTGGAGGGAGGGTGAGGCAGGCTTAACCCTACAACAGTGGCAAGAGAGGGCTGTCTCTGTGTTTCTGTCTTACCTGGCAGTGAGTGACAGTGTAACTTTGATGGCTGAGGGGCTGATGGTGCTGATGAGCCACTGAACCCCTCCAGAGGCTGCCTACATAAGCAGTGCAGGGACACGAGGAGCTGCAGGGCCATGAGGTGGGGCCCTGCCTCAGGACCCAGCCCTGTCGCCGAGCTCAGTCTCATGCCTGCACTCTCTCCTTGCAGAGACGGCCCAGCATGAGCAACTGCACTGAAGGGGAGCGTGGCATTGTGCTATTTCAGCTGGTTGTCTACATCCCAGTGCTCGCTTTGGGGATCCCACTGAACACAATTGCCTTCTGGGTCTTCTGCTGCAAACTCAAGAGGTGGACCGAGACCAAGGTGTACATGATCAACCTCATCATCGCAGACACTTTCCTGCTCTTCACCCTGCCTTTCCTGCTGTATTTTACCAAGTACAATCATCCCATAGACCAGCTGTGTTTTGCCATACAAAACATCTATTTTACAAACATGCCTATGAGCATCCTTATCATCACCCTGATTGCGATTGATCGATACATTGCAATCAAGTTCCCTCTAAAGGCAAAGATTCTTCGATCCCCACTGAAATCAGCTTCTATCTGTGGCTTACTTTGGATAATACTGATAATGTATTCCAATTTGTATCCAAAACTTCAAAGTCACTGGGAAGGTTGCTGCTTTCGGAGACAATCTATTCAACCTAGGTATTCCTCATTATTCTCCAGTATCTGTGGGTATTTTATTCCTTTAGGGATTGTGATTTTTTGCTCAGTACAAGTCATCAGATGTCTAAAAGAGAAGATGGCCACGAACCCTCATGAAACAAAATTACTCCGGAAGGCCGTGCACATTGTTTCTGTGAATTTGTGTGTGTTCACTGTCTGTTTCTCACCTTTCCACATCGCACTGCTCTTGAGGTTTGCAGTGGAAGTTGCTGGAGCTTCTTCTCTGCTCTCGGGAGTTACAACCTATATTAAGATCGCTGCATGCTTAGCAAATTGTAATTGCTGTTTGGATACATTTTGCTATTATTTTGCAGCCAAGGAATTCCCAGAGTTTTCTTCTATGCTCCCCAAATGTATATTTATGAGGTCCAAGATGAACCAAAGCGAAGAGTCACAGCCACCCACAGATCAAGTGATGGCATAAACAAGGTGTGGTGCATGGCAGCTGTTAAGTGCCATGAAGTTTTCAGGCACAGGGAATGGAACCACCTACAGTATTTGCAATCATTGTAGGAATAGGCATATGTGCAGACCCTCCAAAGGGTCTGATGTTAACTTGAATTTTGTCCTGCTGTCCTCAGTGACTTGACTCCAGCTCTGACTACTGTCTTGTATTGTTGCATTGCAGCTCCAGGCACCTCCTGGTGACAGCTTGTCTTGGTTGGCTTCATGGTCCTTCACTTTCAGTGTCTTCTGACTTGCAAACCTCTAAAAAATTTCCTGCTGGGACTGCAAGCTCATATTCTGCTTACTTAAACTTAGAGGCAATGAACTTCCTTAGTGACAACTGACATACAGCTTCCCTACAAGTCTGTCACCATGTAGTGACACTCGTTCAGACCGCAGTCTGAAACCACTGACTGGACCTTGGTCAAATAAACATGCAAAGGACTATTCCCAGCACGGAAAGTATCCCATAGCCAAGCATTAGATCCACCTGCTTTGTGTCAATTCTTTGGCAGACAACACGGTGGAAGCTGCAGTGAGCAACTGTGCCATAAAAACAGATGAAAATACTCAGGTCATTCAGCTGATAAATTATGTCCCAATTCTCTTTACTGGTGTATCTTTTAATGCTCTGGCATTACTGGTATTTCACTGCAAGCAGAGCAAGTAGCCTGTGTGTATGTGACCAATTTAATCATTGCACTGTTTAGCCCTCGTTCTGCCTTCTAAATTCTCTTTTCAAAGACAGGAAAAGATATGGGAGACAAATAGTGCCTAATCTTAACAACCATCTATTGCTTAAGAAGATGTGTGAGTCTTGTCACCCTTGTAGCCATCAACAAATGTGCTGCAGTTAACTACCCTCAGAGAGCAAGAGGCTTCTTGACAGACATCACTTACTACCCAGGCAAGTGGTGTTCAGCAAGGAGAAGGACTTATCTATTTCAGAAACAGCACAGAGGGCCTTCAAAAACATTTTTGGATCTGGGATTCCCTTCTGGGACCTTGCATCTCATTGCTTATAATGAATGCCTGTTCCAAAAAGACTACTATGAATTTTCTTATTATTTTCAAAAAAGAGATGAAGATTCATATCAAGCTGTTAACCTACTGTTAATCCAGAAAGCAAACAACTTGCTTTTTTTTTTGCAGATTCAGTCATGCCCATGTTTTCTCCCAGTTAACATGGAGAACTTGTTCAATTTCCAGTGGGCTCCAAATCAGTCATCCACTCTGAAATACAGAACAGCAATGCTTTTACACGTGGCCTCACATATAGGTCTTCTGGTATACTGGAAATGTTCCTTTTTCTCATTGTAAGGGGGAAATTGGTTGACTTCACAATCCCTGTCATCATTAAGTAATATTTTCTGCTCTTTCCACTGAATGTTATGAAAACAAAAAAAATCCACACTTTTGCAAGTGAAAATAAAGGTGTGTCACAGTCATATATCTATAAGTAAATAGTCATTTATTACCATTATACATCAAAGTCCTCTACTCAATGCTAAGCCTATACTGGAGATTGGGAGAAAAGACTTTGCTACCAAGATAAAAGATCTGCCTTACAGCAGGGTACTTAACAGTGAAACCCAAAGATGGGCAAGGAACTTTCTGATTATCTGAAGATGTATGTTCTACCTTGGACAAAAATTATTATCTGGTTTATATGTCAAGTTTAGGATGGGTTTCTGGAATCCTCCTTCAGTCTGAACAAAGCCTCAGCTGCCTGAGTGCTCCCAGTAAATGGAACAGATGTTACCAGACCCTGGGCCACAACAAACTGATGGCCACCATCCAGCACTGAGATAGCAATCCAGGAGGATGGTGACACGTTTATCCCCAAATCTTCTCCATTTCCTGGCACAAGAGTCTGGGAAATGGTAGTGGGGACCAGCCACAGCTGCCAAAGTCCATCAGCTGCCCCAAGCAGCAAGGCTGAATCACTGCATTTTACCAACATTTCTGCAAGATACAACTTTCCTGTCCCTTTAAAGAAAAAAAAATGTTAATAATGGTTTCCACTTCAGGCTTGAGAGAAAAAACAAAAACAAAACCAAAAAACAAACAAACAAAAAAAACCCAACCAAACAAACAACAACAAAACAAACAAACAAACAAACAAAAAAAAACAACACCACAAGGAGAAGCCTACAAAGTAATTCAGAATCTTGCTTTCATGTGAGTGAGTGAGTGAGTGAGTGAGTAGCCATTGGATATAGCATTTTTGGCCCTCCTGTGCATGGAGGGCAGGGGCTGACATAAGACATTATTTTGCTGTTTGGTGGCATTTGGGCAGGCCTGAAACCTGAGTTCTTACCAGAGGTTTGAGCTCCAGGGGGCTGAAGGACACCTACTGAGGAGCTTTGGGCTGGGTGCTGCTTTCAGGTGTTGGAGGTACCTCTGATTCTGTTTCCTTGGCGCAGCACAGCTGTCCCAGTGGTGAGCACCGCCCGGCAGCCTCCAGGGAACTCCACAAACACTGAAGCAGTGTCCGGCAGCTGGGAAGCACGGGCTTTTCCCTGCCCTGCCCTGCCCGGGGTGTGTGCAGACACACAGCTGCTCCCTGGTGCTGCAGGGGTGCGGGGAGGGCTGCAGCACAGAGAGCCCTGACAGCTTTTTCTGCCGCGGGCAGTTCCGTGCCGTGCAAGGGAAGGGGAAAGGGGAAACGGCCCCAGCAGCCAGGGCTGGTCACTGTGTGGGATTGGTGTGCTTAGCCTCACAGTGCCACTTCACAGGCTGTCCATGCTAAAAATAACACTGACATGTATGGGGAATTTTTTATAAGGTAGAATTGGGCTGTGAGCTGTAAAACCTGCCTGCAGAGGCACATGGCAGCACAGAGACGCTTGTCTCCACCGGACACTGGGGGGAGGAGGTGTCACAGGGCAGACCGCTATGGAAAGGAGCTGGGACCAGAGAACAGCGAGTGATCGCCCCAAAAAAGGACATTGAGAAAGTGTGTTGCTGATGTGGCAACATGAGATAGGTCACGCCATATAAGGAAATACTGTGCCTTGGAAAAGTGTATAAAACCATCTCACTCCTTTGAATAACCGATTCAGATTCCCTGCCGGTCTGTGTCCGACATTCAATCGCCGACAGATACGTTTTGCTCTCATCCCTGCCGTTCTCTGGTGGTCGAGATCTGCTGTTGCACCATCCCATCTTGCCGTGAGAAAACCAGGAGACCAACCGCATGTGGCAGAGGCACTGCAGAGCCCGGGTGCTGCAGGGTGGCCCAGAGTCCTGTGTCCCTCTCCCACGTGTGGAGGTGGTGCCGGTACCCCTCGCATCTTGCCGGAGGCTCTGTCCCACTGTGATATACCAGCAGCTGCAGCCAGCAGGACACAGTCTCTGGGATGCAGGGGAGGTGGAGATTTTCCCTGGCAGGGAAAGGAGGTAGGAGCCCATCAATCTGTCTGTCAGCAGGCCGTGGTTCTTTACCTTACAGGAATATTTTGCCCCACTGGGTACTTTCATTAAGAAAATCACTTTTCCGGGTACAATGTAGTGGATTCTGGTGTGAGTGCAAGGTCCTTTGGAGCTTGTTGCAGGCAGCCTGTACCGGCACCAGTGCCCTGCAGTGCTGTTGGGCCCCGGAATACCCTGCCCGAGAGCTGCCAGCAGGGAAGTGAGAACGCAGCACAAGTGTCACCTCCAACGCGCCACACGGTGACAGCACTCGCAGGACTGAGACAGGCTGAGAACTGCAGAGACAGGGGAAATACCAAGTGAGCATCATTGGTCCATGGCAGGGGTGATGAAAGCTGTGACTGCATGGAAGGAGGGGACCGTGAGCAGCTGCAGACGAGGGTGGCTGATGGGGAGACGAGGTGGAGAGAAGGATGGGGATGCTGATGCAGCGGTGGCCAGGAATCCAGCAAAGACCCAAAAGCCTCAGCAGGAGACGTGAGTTCTCCACAGACAGCACTTCATCCTAGCTTTGCCTACTGGTAGCTGATGTTGAGTTTGCTTTGACACATCCCGGTGAATCTGCTGCTCACAGCCAGCTGCTTTGTGCCTGGTGACCTGGCTTGTCCCTCTCTTGAGACCTCACTGGGCTGATGAGACCCTCATCTGGCAACCACAGCACCAAGCTCTGGATCGGAACCATCACACTGGAGAGGTGCTATGGGCTGAGCCCCTCCAGGCTTGATTTTGACTGCTCATGGTTTGTACCACTAGTGATTGCCTGGGCATAGACAAGAGGAGTGCGTGAACAACACTTGAGGATGATGCAAAGTTTTCTATATGGTGATGAAACTATCACAACCCAGAAGCTGGATGACTTTGAAAAATAAAGTACCAACAAGGACCATGACATAATAATGTTGTTGGTTGGGGATCAATGAGCTGGGCACACTAATATGTCAGTAACTACTTGTAAGCAGTCACCAAGGAGCAGCCCCAAAGAAAGAGGGTTTGTAAGGTAAGCTCTACACTGGCTGTACACTGGCACGGAATTATTCTCAGGGGCTGGCTTGTGATGTGCAGACAGACAATGCAGAAATACTACGGAAGCCTCTCTAAGATGACCTGAAAAGTGGAAAGGGGAAATACATTTGCCCAAGACAGCAATTCAAGGCACTAATATCAGGACCTTTAAGCTCATTGATCAACTTGTCTGAGCTTTTCTGGTAAATAGGCTGCCAGGGGGAGCCTGAGAGCAGCCCCTGGACAGCAGGTGCCTGCAGACACAGAGCAGTCACAAAGCCAGCGGGTCACAGGGTCACGGTGCCACGTTTTCTCAGAATTGCTGGCTGAGAAGAACTATGGAAGACAAGAGAACTACTATGATTCAGAGTGAAACACTTCATAATAATCACAAAACTGCCTGCAAACCACTGCCCTCACCTTTCCAACAGCTGCAGGACTGGGGGCCTGTTAGGGCTGTTCTGTCCCAGGGCTCAGCCCGTGTGACAACAGAAGCCACTCCTGCTCCAATCCCAACAGGATTGCTGCACTGTGGAAGGCAGAGAGAAGACCTCAGGTCCTTCCAGGGCGATGGGTCCCCTCCAAGCACAGTCTGTTGGGCAAGGAGGGCCAACAGGCATTGCCCTCTGAGACATCACGCAGTGGAAAGTAAAGCAAAGGAAAACCCAAAGCCATTCCACCACCAGAGGAACTGCTGCAGGGATGCACAGCAGACCAGCCTTTCACCTCACTGCAGGACTGTTGCAGGCTCTTCAGTCAGGAGGTACAAGCCACACCAGTGATGACAGAGGAAGCTCTACCCTGGGGAAATGTTCAGGAGGGGTACGGGTGCTTCCTCAGCCAGCGTTGCTGCTCTCAGAGCCACCAGAAATTGGTTATCGCAGGACACCTTGCTGGTCATGTGCAAGGAGCACTGCTCATCACGCCTGCACAGCACTCCACGGCTGGGCTGGAGGAACTCACTCTCTCCAAGGACAGCAAGAGAACAGGTAATTTCTCCTGGCTATTTACTGACAAGGTTATTTGGATTCTGGAAGGCATCGCCTTTCCCCAGCCATGGTGGGACACCAGAATAGTGATGGAGAAAGAGAGGGCTGGAGCCAATGTATTTTGAAAGTATCATTTTGATACTGGCCACATCTGACATGTTTTTGGATGCTTAAGGGCTGTCTCAGCCTTTGCTAGATCTTTGCTAGGTCTCCCTGTTATGATCTTCCCTTATATCTTATGGGCTCGTAACGCATTTCTCACGTCCAGAGGACAGAGCTGCTGCAGGTATCTGCTGTACCACATTCCCTCACCTCTTCAGAGGTCTCCTGGCATGGTTCTTCTGCTGCATGATTTTCAGAGCTAACCACGAGCCATAAATGCACATAAATGCTGCAGCACTGCCTTACGGTTTGCTCGCTGGGGATGCTTTTGAGACCCATGAACCTTCACCCATGGAGCCACGCTCCCCTTGCAGGGGAAACCCAAAGACATGTCAGACATCCTGGGTCTTTTCTGTCCATGAACAGTTGCACCTGGAAAGTGCTTCTGCATTAACTCCTCCAAAGCTGGAGGGCAAACAGCAATATTGCCCTTAGATCCAGGATGAGGAAACCACCCACGAGACCAAATACAGCTCATCTCTTTCACATGGCTGCTGGTCACATTCTGGCCATGGCATGAGTGAGTTTCTTTTGCCTTGGAATTGTGGCAGTTTGCTGTAATACTTCTGAGATAAAGAGCAGCTTTGACAATCCTTGAAAGGCAGTGAGGGTTCTCCGATTCTCATTGCAGACCTCTGAGTACAGGATTCGATGGCCCCTGAAACTAGTGAGAGATATACTAATAAGAGATATACAAATAATTGCTCGTATCACTAGTGAGAAGTGATGCAGAGACATCTCAGGACTGAAAGAGAGGACAGCTGTCCTTCTGCTGCACATCTCCTGGAGCGTTTTAAGCTATGAGGATGCTGGCTGGCTTCCACTGAAGCCCTGCTATAAGGGAAGGGATGAGATCTGGGTGTAGACATCCCCTTTCCATTATCAAATGTTTGCAATGGCTCACAGTACTCCTTGCTGCAGGATATCTGCTGCTGCCTGATCCAAGTCTGAGCCAAAATAGGGGCCCAAGCCTTTTTCCCTGCCCTTCTCCAGGAACTGTCTTCTCCACACAGGACCCAGGGAGAATCTAAGTTTTTCTCTCCTTCTCAACTGATCAGGCTTGTGTTCCTGTCCCTCTTCTTCCCACTAGGTACCCTACAGCCAGCCATGCACAGCCTTCTCAGTTGTCAGGTTTTCATGGCTGGTAAAGCCCTGAACTCTCTCAATTAGTATTAATCGCTGATTCAGTCCGGAACCTCCCTTGTAAAAGGCTTTATTTGCTTTTGCAGGAACTGTACTCTCTGATACCCCCAAAATGAACCACAGCAGCTGCAATATCACAGCCTATGAAATATTTTCACTTGTCCAGCTGTGTGTTTATGTCCCAGTTTTGGTTTTGGGCATAGTGCTGAATGTGTTGGCGCTGTGGGTGTTCTGTTGCAAACTTGGCAAATGGACAGAAACTAGAGTATACATGGTCAACTTGGCTGTGGCTGACTGCTTGCTGCTCTTCACTTTGCCGTTTAAAACTTTGTCCCAGTTCCAGCACCTGAAGGTAGATGGATGGTGCCTGGTTCTGGAAGGCGGCTATTTCATAAACCGCTTTATGAGCATCGGTATCATCACCTTCATAGCCGCAGATAGGTACCTTGCAATCAAGTACCCTTTGAGATCCAAGGCACTGAGGTCACCGCTGAAGGCAGCTTTTGCCTCTGCATTTCTTTGGATAGTCATCATCTGTGAGACTTCCCTCATTAAAAGCTTAGAGGACCGAAGACAAGATGAATTTTGCTTTGAGAAATCTTCCGTGACGCCCTCGGTGATCACGCTGTGTACCATTATTACGGGGTTTTTCGTACCGCTGGTCGTCATAAGTTACTGCTCCGTGCGAACCATTGCAGAACTCATGAGAACGAAGAATGAAAACTGCCACAATGAGAAGCTAACCAGGAAGGCTGTCTACATCGTGTCTGCAAACATGGCTGTGTTCATCATATGCTTTTTCCCTCTTTACCTCGGGCATCTCCTCCGCTTCGTAATGGACTCCATCAGCTCCGACTGCTCGGCAATACAGAGCATTAACAACTTTGTTCACTTCGCCTCCATCCTCGCAAACACCAACTGCTGCCTGGATGCCATTTGTTACTACTTTGTCAACAAGGAATTTAAGGAAGCATCTTCCAAGCTAGCAAAGTCCGAACCTGAAGCCAGTGAAGAAGCTGAAATTCAGCTTCCACGTGTAACGCATTAATGCAAAACACATACAGCACACGTTTTATATTTGCTGTGCTCTACTGGGACTCACTAGCAGGGTTTCGCACTTGCTTTTTGTTAGAGTGGGATGGAGGGACATTCTACTGATGGGAAACATTCAGATACATGATGATTCAGACAACCACAGCAGTCCAGATTTTGATCTAACGGTCTAGACTGCTGCTGACAATTCTCTGCCTTATGCAAATTTGTGTAAAATGATAGATTTCCCCTGCCAAAAATTCCGTCCTTCATTTTCCCAGGAAACCCAAAAGAAGCACAGGCAGTGGTAAAGGATTGGGTTTTGTCCCTCATCCCCATCTTGGATCAGTGTTTGTGCAGTTGTGACAAAGAAACAGGCTATTCCAAATATCAAAAATTTAAAAAAAATCACAGTGAAAACATGCAGAAAAAGAAAGGATGGTGTTTCTATAAGTCACAAATATACTGGTTTTTAGTTGCTAATAGTGCACAATCCCATAACAAAGGCATATGTTTTAGAGAACTTTACAGCAATGTCACAGCTACAAAATGGTCATCATTACAATACAAGGTCAGAAGAAATTGCAATTCCTTGTACTGGAGAGAAACTTTATATCAAAAATGTTTAAGTCAAATGGCATTAAAATTAAATAAAAGAATTGATGCAGGCAATGGGAATAAGGACTCTGTATTAGGACTCTATTCAAGTTTGTAATGTAAAGCACTGTCTAAAGAAAGTGGCAGCAAAGCTGTTCCAAAGAAATCAACCTAAATAAAGTTGTGTCACTAGCATGGAATTCAGTTTCTAATGAGTTAAATGGAAAAGGTGGGAGGTTGGGTGGTAGAGAACCTGCTCTGCTGTCTGTCCAGGAGGGACAGCTCCCTATTGTCCAAGCCAGGGGCAGAGGGTATGAGCCCAACTGAGACTGGGATTTTCTAAGGCAGAGCAGTGCATCCCACTCCATGATGCACTTACCACAAACACCTCAGTAGCTAAAACCACTGCACAGCCTCAGACCACATGGCCTGGGCTGGGATGTACCACGCACAAACCTCCACTCACACCTCTACTCACACCTCCTAACCCCAGCCTGGGCTGCCATCCACCTGTACGTGCTGGGCCCAACCCTGCTGCCACAAAAACATCCTTACAGTTCCCACACCCAGCCCTGCCTTTGTGTCTCCTCCTATTCAAGGCAATGCCAAAAGGAGGAAGCCGCTCAAGGAGAGCCCCTGCTGCAGAGGATGGTGAGCAGAGCCCTCCATCCACTGGGGCAGAGGCTGTTCTGCTGCACAGGATAGTAGCAAAGCCCTGAGAGTTTCCTGAGAGGATGCAGGCTTCTCAGCACGCTTGCCAGAGATTCAGGTAGAAATGGGGATATCTGCTCTACTGTAAACACCAAAATCTGAAAGCATAATCTCTCCTTTGCTTACTACAAAACGGGGAGGGAAAGGAGGAGAGGCTCTGGCTGCAAAGACCTTTTAAGGAGGTTGGTTTATCTCCCCTTTTCTACACCTGCATTTTCTTTGAAAAGATCAAAGCAGCAACGAAAGGTGCTGTGCATGCAGAGATGGATTATCTGCTGCTGGCTCAGCTCAAGGGGTGGCAGGGCCCTGGCCCTGCTCAGCAGGGGTCACACCTTGCTTCCCGAGCCCTGTGTGCTGATGGCTCTCCTGCATCCCTGTATAACATATGCACCTTTGTGATTTGATGGACTGTTCCCCAGTAAAGCTCAACAGATATTTAAGATTCCCTCCCCAGTATAGGATTTATGTGGTGAGAGCACAGTGATCTGACAGGTAACCCAATTACCAGTGTGTTTTTTCTATACCTCCAGTCTCACCAGCACAGATATATGCTCTTCAGAGGCGAAAGCTCTGCACAAACCAAACTGCTGTTTTAGATGGGCAAAGAGAAAAACACTTCTACTCCACTAACCGCTAATAAAAAGGGTGTGGGAGATACAAAACAGCCTATAAACAAAGCATTTCCGATCACATTCTGCTAACCCACCTAACTTCTAGTAACGCCTCTTCCTCTGGCAGCCATTCGCCCAGAGACACACACCATGAATGCCTGGCCTGAGGCAGCCAAGCTTCCTCCCCACAGAAACCTCACAGCAGAGCCTCTGTACATCTGTGAGTCCTCAGGTGCTTACCAAGGTTTAGAGGGGGGGAGCCTTGGAGGGGCTGTGCAGGAGACAGTTGGGTTGTGCAAGTGCAAGGTGGCGCTGGGCAGGGATGGTGCTCAATGCTACAGCAACCTCTGCAGCATCCCTGGGCAGGGAGTGCAGGGATGGTCTCAGTGCCACACCAACCTCTGCAGCATCCCTGGGCAGGGAGTGCAGGGATGGTCTCAGTGCCACACCAACCTCTGCAGCATCCCTGGGCAGGGAGTGCAGGGATGGTCTCAGTGCCACACCAACCTCTGCAGCATCCCCAGCAGGACCAACACCATCACTCCTGATGGCTGCCCGGGAGCAGCTGGTATATTGAGGGCAAAGAGGTAGCACAGCATGTTTCTCTCTTAGAAAAAACTATCCCTTTGATGTAGGACTGAAATTTCTGTTCTTCCCCATTCAGGCAGGGCAGTCAGGGATTCAGGTGTGCTTGCTGAAATGTGCAGCACAAGGACCAAACAACCTCCTCAGGCTCCCCAGCTACAAAACTGGTTTATACTGTTCTGTTCATTCATTGTCTTTTGCTTTTCCCATCTGGAGCTTTTGGGCTGATCTAGTAGAAAGAGTGTCCTCTAAATTCATGGCCCACCTGGCCAAGCTCTCCCACCCACACAGAGAAGAGGTAAGGGTGCAAGGAGGAGGCAGCAGTGATATACAGATATTTCTGGTGGGCTCAGCAACCTCTGGAAGACAAGGGGGATCCAAGCACTTGCCAACAAGATACTGATTGTTCCACCACTGCCTGGAAGGCAGACAGCCCTTACCCCACACACAGGCAGACCATAACTATCCAGGCAGTGCAGGCCTTTGCCTGGCTTGCTTTTATCTTGCTGCAAAAACCTCTCTCCACATCCGCCAGCTTTGGAGTATGTGCAATTTAACCTTCGTAGCATCGGATGCACTCTGTCTTCCAGATTTCCCAGATTTCTCTGGAGCCAAGTCTGGATAACACCGGCATTGTGCTTGCCGGGTGATGAGAGCACAGGTGTGAGAAGGGCTGGAACCTCCACCTCTCAGACTGGCCGAGCAGGCATCTCCCAACCTGCGTGACTTCATCCTGCCCTCGTCAGGCCATGCTGCCCTGCCAGCAGCTGCAGGACACAGGCAGCACAAACAGCTTGCACTGGCATCTCAACATTATATTAATTCTATGATTCTATGGATTGATGACAAAGCTGGAAGCAGCCAGTGTCATACCTGTCAAAAACACCAAATGAACAGTAATGCCAGAGCATTAAAAGATACACCAGTAAAGAGAATTGGGACATAATTTATCAGCTGAATGACCTGAGTATTTTCATCTGTTTTTATGGCACAGTTGCTCACTGCAGCTTCCACCGTGTTGTCTGCCAAAGAATTGACACAAAGCAGGTGGATCTAATGCTTGGCTATGGGATACTTTCCGTGCTGGGAATAGTCCTTTGCATGTTTATTTGACCAAGGTCCAGTCAGTGGTTTCAGACTGCGGTCTGAACGAGTGTCACTACATGGTGACAGACTTGTAGGGAAGCTGTATGTCAGTTGTCACTAAGGAAGTTCATTGCCTCTAAGTTTAAGTAAGCAGAATATGAGCTTGCAGTCCCAGCAGGAAATTTTTTAGAGGTTTGCAAGTCAGAAGACACTGAAAGTGAAGGACCATGAAGCCAACCAAGACAAGCTGTCACCAGGAGGTGCCTGGAGCTGCAATGCAACAATACAAGACAGTAGTCAGAGCTGGAGTCAAGTCACTGAGGACAGCAGGACAAAATTCAAGTTAACATCAGACCCTTACAAAACCAGATGGAAGCACGAGTAGAGCAGCTGCAGCAGTGGAGGTGGCTGCACAGGCAGGACTCACACACACAGTGCAGGTACACATCCAAACCTCTCTCTGACTTTCATGTTGTTGCTCACAGAGGACCGGTAACATCTTACAGCAGATTTCTTGCTTGGGGCTTTCCATTTGCTTTTGTTGTCACAATTTAAACGAACCCCGCTGCCAACCGGGGCGGCTGACTGAAAAATGAGAGTTCAACTGAATGTCAAGTGTGGGGGGGAAGTGTGAAAGCTGCTACCAAATAGCTGTGACATACTTCAAAATCATTTTTGTCGAAGACAGAAAAAGAGGACGCTGCTGGGGAAGTGAAAATTGGGGTGGCTCATTATCGTTAGCTTGAAGTAGAAGCAATCTCTCAGTTTCTGAATGGAGGCTCAGAGACATCACCGGGTCTCTCTAAGGGGATGAGCTGTCCCGTGTGGCAGTGCGTGCACCAGCCAGGAACAGTGTCTGACATCGTGCACTCATCATTCCTCAACATGCTAAAAGGCTGCAGCATCTGCAGTCCTGTGCATCAGAAACCCTGGCAGCAGTCTGCCAGCAGCTTTGCTTCACTAACTTCAGAGTTCCATTTCTGCCTGCTAACATTCTTCTACCAAGGTGAACACTCTCTAATTCTACCTTTCTGGCTCTTGGCTCTCCAGCCAGGCTCCCTGCTTTGGTTCAGTAAAAATTTGGCACAGATATTTCAAGCCTCACTTCCATCAGCTTCAAAATTGCAAGAGCAATTCTGTAAGTCTCTTGCCCTTACCACAGCCCACAGTCCCTTGTTAAACCCTTGCTCTGTGTTGCCATATAAAAACAGGCTCCAGGAGTACCAAAAGTCACATTGCACTGACTGGGGACCAAAGGACCAGCTTTTCTCAGTGCCACAGCAGAGACTCTGCACCATGTCTCCACCACACCATCATGCACACCCCTCAGAGGTCACACAGCTCCTCTGCATTGCTGCACCTATTCCATGGCTTGCTTACATTTACACTTCTGTCTGTCACAAAGGTTATTAACAATTTTTCCTGAGAAGAGCCCTTGGTGGCAGAAGGAAAGGAGCTGCCTGATCTGATCTGGTTCCGTGGCAGAAAGGCAGCAACAGGCCTTTGCTCACCAGCCAGAGTGGGTAGAAAGCCAGGAGTGATCTTGGGGCAGGAAGGAAGAGATTCTTGTTTAAGCTATAATTTAACAGCAACATCTTTTACTGCTGCTCACTTCCTTTCCTTGCTAATTATTCTGCTGAATGGAAGAATGCAGCTGATACTCCAATACCTTTCTCCTCCCCCACTGACAACTAAGCAATCATGGAGAATTAAGTCCTTTATTTTACCACTCTGAGGCTGCTTCCTGTCACGTTCTGGGCACTGACCGTACCAGGTTGGAGTGCCCTTGGGGCTGCTCCCTGTCCCCACTGCCAGGCCCAGGGGCCAGAGCAGGCTCTGTGCCTGGGAGGAGCACACCCACCAGCCAGGGCCTTTGCCACCACTGGATCTTTGCTCTCTGCCACTGCAGTTGCAGGGTTTCATCTCGAGTCACAGGGTTATATTCACAGTGCTTTAGTGATTTTAGAGAGGGAGTGGGTTTGGCTTCTATTTTGTTTTTAAAGAAACAGAACTTTGAAACACGTTAAAGGTGAAATAAACTGGGCAATAATAAAAGATAAGTGACTGGAATTAATAATATGGCTGGAATTCTTTCTTTTGCCAGTTGGCTGGACTCAAATGGTGAGTTTTGCCCCTTTGGAAAGAGCAGATGATATTTTCAGTAGGCAGAGAGCAGCAAGGGATGATCTCACCTCCTGACTCCTGGGGGATGGATGGTCTGCAGTGGTCCCAGCTCAAATACAACAAAACTGCTCCAGATACACACATTTGGGGTTTGGTGGGGATTTTTGTTTGATTTTTAGGATTCTTCTGTTCCCACCTCTCATATCAAGGGCCTCAGATCTATTTCATTCACAGCAGGAAGGTTTCAGTAGAGGCAGAGGCTCTACCAACTCCCTTGCTAGGCAAAGCACAATGTAGGAAATGGAAGCCCTGCAATGAGCTCCCCTGCTTTCAGCTCCTGCTGGGCTGCTCAGGGAAAGACCACCTGGACACCCACTGCCTTCCCCCAGTGAAAGGGAAGTGGATCCCACCACCTGCCTGCCTGGGACAGGGATCCTAACCTGTCAGCATTCCCCACTGGTTTTAAAAAAAACAAAATAAAGATTGAAAAAAAGAGAGAGAGAGAGAGAGAGAGAGGAAAGGCCTCCCACAAAGATGCGGGCACAGCAGAAAAACCACTCTGTTTCTAAAAGGTAAAGGTTTCCCAGAGTTTGTGTTTAAAGACTCATCCCAGGTTTGGACTGTGCTTCTGATGACAATTTATCTACACGTTCATTGTGAAGCAGATTTCAGGTGAAAATACTGAAGGCAGTTGTGAAATCCAACCCATTTCTGGTTGCTTTGGGTTTTTTTTAATCAATTCACATGGGCTTTTGTTTGCCAATGAATGCCGGGCTGACTTATCTTCACCAGTGTATTTCAACACCTTCCTCTTCCTCATAAACACATATGCTCGCTTCTCACTTCACCTTCCCTTGAAACATTTCCCTATTGAACATTTTAACATTTTCATTTTCCTGGTAAAAGTGATGCAAGGAGGGCTTGACCTTCTGCTTTCACATGGGGCTGTGTTAGCCAGAAGTTAAAGAGTGTGAGTCTGGGTTTGGCCAGGGTTCTTCGGTTTCCAGCTGCACAAAGGCACGGCACATCAGATGGCATAGACAGAAGAAAGAAATCACAAAAGCTGATTTTTGTGCAGTTCAAACTTTCCCCCCAGTGCTGGCAAAGGCCCTGACGGTGCAAAGGTTTCAGCCGGGCTCAGAGGAGGGACACAGGGGACACGCAGCTCCCCGGTGCAGCACACACACTTTGCTCCTTGCTTTTGGCTCTAATGGTACTGGTCTGCACGGCCTGTCCCCAGCACAAGCACTGGCCTGGCCTCTCCCCCTGCATGGTTCATTCCTGGATCTGCACTGGAGCCATCCCACAAACCCCTCCTCCGTGGAAGGATGCATAGGGCAGCTCTGGTAGTCTTTCAGGCCCATCCATGATGCAATAAATGCCCTCCCTTGGCTCCAGGTGTGGATTTAACTCCCCTTCCTCCTCCAGACTCTGTCATGGGGATCACCCAACCCAGTGCCACTTTTCATGCCCAGCCAGTCCCAGGATCCTGCTGCAACTGGAAACTGTCTTTTTGCCTTATACTGCTCTCAGAGGAGAGAAACGGGGGAACAAGGTCCAGAGGAAAATCAAGCTTTAGAAATCGCTGTTTCAGTAATGACACTTTCTAGAGAGGGAGCTGTGCAGCAGTCTTATCTTTCAGAGGCTTTCCTTCCTCGGGTTGTTCTGTTTCATCAAAACCCAGTGCTCGCCAGGGTCACCCAATGTCACCACAACATGCCAGAAGCTGGACTTGCCAGCAAACAGTCACACAGGATCCAGCTGCTCAGCAAAACCACCCTTCCTCCTCTTCCTGCCACCAGCTGCAGAAACAGTGGCTTCCTCCTCCCCTGGGAAAAGCTGGATATGACCAGGATGAGGCAATGAAAGAGGACAGGCTACCGTGGAGGAGGGAGGGAAGTTCCCATGTCTGCAGGGCCAGTTTAGTTCAGTAGCCCTGTGATATTCCCAATCCAGCCTGAAGGCGCCCAGTGCAGTTCCCAGTGAGGAAGCACGTGCACCACAAGAATTTCCATAAATGCAAGTGAAAGAAAGCGAAAGAAAACAAAAAAAGCCCCCTAAAAAACTCACCTAACAAACAAAACCCAAAACAACACACAAAACCAAAAAAATCTCAACCATAAGAGAACTAATCCACCTACTGGCTATGGAAAAGGTGACTCATGACAAATTCTTGGGTGTGCAGAGATATGGCCACTAAACAGGGAAATAAGAGATTGCTTAGAAAACTTTAGCTATTTCCATCAGCCATTTGGACTCACCCTTTCCAGGTCTGGGGGATTTTTTTTCCCTTTTATTATCATCTTCATCCTCTTTAAATGATCACAGAAGCAGCTCAGCCTTTGCAGCACTCAGAGGCAGATTTTGGTGGTTACAGTTAGTTGCTGCTACTGAGTTATCCTGACCAGTGCTAAGCATCCTGCCCCAGCATGGATCAGTCATCCCTGCCCAAGGCATTTTTGGTGTGCTATCAACTACAGCAAAATTTATCTGATAGAAAGCCAAAGAACAACTAAAAGCAAGCAAGCAAGCAAGCAAACAAACAAAAGCTTAAAAAAACTTTTCTGCAAGAAGCACACAACTTTTATCTGTCTCTTTGGCACTGTCTCACACTCCTTTCCCTTTCCTTTTTTAAGAGTAGCCATTCCTAACCTAAGGTCAAGATGAAATGGTCGGAATATATTTATTACAAACAGGACCACCAAAGTCAGGGGTCTTTCCAGGCTGCTCTGTGCACCTACAGCCCCAGCTGTCATCATGGATGTGTGAGCGTGCTGACAGCCTGAATCTGCCGAGGCAGAAGTTGAAACCACAACACGAGGACATTTCTTTTCACTGGTGAACTGGAGCTGTGCAAGCCCCTTTCTTCCTGCAGCAGGTTTTGCTGCCCATCCACCAGATGCTGTCCTGATGCTGCAGACTATGGCACTGCTGCGAGGCAGGGACATCGTGAAGGATAAGCAGCAGGCCTGGCAAACAGCAGCGTTTTGGCATGCAAGGTAAAAACACACTTTCTCTTCTCAACAGGGTGAATTCACAGGTAAGGGCAGGAGGTGCCAGAGCTCTTCCTCAGGCCTGTGTTCACCCTCGTGTTGTTAAAGATGTTTCTAAGCAATGCTGATATAGGTGGTTGGGGCCTTGGTTTCATGACGATCCATTGGTTTTCTCAGAAGGATTTACAGCTTATTCTGGTGCAGCCTCAGCCACCTTCCCACTGACAGCACAGACCAGTCTAACCTCTCTCAGTGCAGGGCCAGTGTGGTTTCACAAGGCCATTAATCACCCTCGGCTCAAGCAGGCACTGGGAATTCAGAGTGTCTTGTTGCTCAGCGAAGTCCCTTCACTGTCACAGCTTGACAAAACAGCCCTCAGCTGAAGAGAAGAAAAGCAGCCGAGAGAGGAAGGTGAGTGGATAATAAACCCCAACCAGCAATCCTCTTCCTCACAAGGAGCAGTGATTATTCAAGGTCTGTCCCTCCAACCGGACCATGTGGGACTGAAACACCCAGCAGGGCAAAGTCCCCAAGGGCCAAGTCCTCCCTTCTGCACAGCATCCCTCACTAACCTATTTTATTACCAACCTCCACTGACAAATTACCAACCACCAACCTGCAAAATGCAGGAGGAACCACCTTTCAACCTCCTTCACCTGACCTTTTGCTTCTCTGCCTTGTGCCAGAGTAACCTGCCTCTGATCAACAAAGCCTAACCACTAAATTGTTTGTTTCCAGCACATCTGGCTCAATAAATGACCCATATAAGAGCAAAGAAACATAGATTTCAGTAACTTAGGGAAGTTCAATCAACCAGAAAGCTGTCACAAAAAAGGAAAAAAATATCTGAGGTTTCATTTTAAGACAATGGTTAAAGAACAAGTCTCCATGAGTGATCCTCTGTAATTTCTAAAATCCTGGTTTGAGGAGAAATATTGTGGACACAAATCTCAGTCTCCAGTGGGAAAGTAAATAATGTATCAGTCAGAATAAAGAGAAAATAACTCCTTTTTCTGCCTTTTCCCCTGTGCTGGTGACAAAAAGTAGTAGTGTGACATAAGAGGAACAGAAAGCATGTACAGATCTAGGAGGGACACAGCAGACATGGCAGTGGCTGCAGCATGCAGTCAGGGAAAATAAAAGACAACTATTTCCTGATGCATTAAGCTTGTAAAACCAGAGAAATTAGGAATTCCCCATGACTAATATTTCTGAGCAGAGAGCATGGGTAGTTGACTATGGATTTTTTTCTTTTTAATAAACTGCTTTTTCTTGAATTTTAAGATGTTCTGCATGAACTCGAAGATTTAGTAATATTCTTCACATGGGACTTCCAGACTAAAAGTAGGCTTTTTTTTTTTTTTTTTTCCAATATAGTGATTAATCTCTGTGCTAAGCTGCCTTTTCAAGTATCTGAGGAAATTTCACTCTGGGTCATTTGAACTCAACCATCTGCTCTCACTGGTAGCCCAAGCTTCTTCCTTTGGTTCAGATTCAACTCTGCCATACCATATTAGCAACTTCTGTGAGCCCCTGGGCCCCCCTCTCAGCACAGAGCTCCTGGTTGTGGGCAGCCAGAGAAAGCGTGCAAGTGCATGGACTCACTGCCTTTTCACGAGGAAGGGCCTCGCACAGAAATCAGCCTCTTGCCCTACAGGCCACCTCCCCACAAGGGTTTTATCCACTATGGTCAGGCTGATAGGAAGCAGAAGCCCAGCAGAGCCCATGCTGTCCCAGGCCCTCTGCTACAGTGCGGGCTGTCTACAGCACCTGAGCCCAGGAGCTCTGGGTTTGCAGGGCCCTGGACCTACACTGCAGAGCTGGAACACCCTCCTTGCTGTGGCAGGCTGGAAAACCACCGGATACTTTCCCAGGCTACTGCAGCCTGTAGGTTAGGAACCTCCCAAACCAGACACTGTTTCTTTATGTAAAAAAGCCCACCAGGGACACTTCTGCTTTCCATGAGCACACAGAAGCACGTAAAATTAACCACTCTAGCCACATCTGGCTTCCGCAGCGTAGTCAGCGCATCCCTGCACCTGCCAGAGCTTGGTGCAGCATCACACCAGGCAGAGCAAAAGGGGCCAACTGCAGCCAGTGCCCACCAGGTAGATCCTGAGCTGGATACTGCTCTGAATGGAAAACATCTGCACACACCCAGAGCTGCCAAAGCTGAAGATGGCTCTCCAAAAGGCCCAAGTTATGCTGTTACACTGCAGTGTTGAATGAAGTGTCAAACCACAAAAGGGGAACCTCACCACTGTCTGAAACTAACTCCAGCATGCCTGGGAGAGGAAGGGAAGAAGGGAGCCTTAGAAAGCAGGAAAAGGTATTTGGGGCAGATTTCTGCTGGCCTGCCCAAAGGAGAGTCCCTGGGAACTTACACCTTCGCTTGGATGTCTACAAAGACATTTAAAATTACTCATTCGCAGTATGTCTAACATATTTGGAAGAAAAAAATAACCAAAAAACTTATTTCCTAAATATTTTTCCTTATCCTCCTCTAGCTAGTTTCTTTCCTCCCACAGTTGTTGTGCAGGTAGCCTGGGAGACCTCAGCTCACCTCAAAGCCAAGCAAAAGGGATTTGGGGGAAGAGGGAAACCCAAAATGGGATTAAATGAAAGGGAGGTGGAAAGGAAACACGAGTGTGAAGCAAACTATGCATTAGTGTCAGTTTTGATACATTTGAAATGTATTCAGCTCCTCTGAAATGCCTTTGTGCTCGTGCTCTCACTCTGCTCACTTCCATGGGAGAAGGGATGGGGAAGCAGGGTCTAACCTTAACCAAGAAATGTCGAATTTCCATTCTGCTTCAGAGGGCCAATCTAGAAAAAGAACACTTCTCATAGACATTTTTTCACCCCTGGTGATAAGCCAATAACCCAGAAAGGACTGCTTCAGCACAGCTTACTCTGGCCTCCAGAGTACAGATGGCACTTGGCAAAGAAGCATCTGAAGAAAACTACATTAATTCTTTTCACATCTCTTTTTTCTTTTCCCCATTTTTTGTTGCTCTCTCTTGCTGGATTTCTTTTTATAGAGTGCGGTGATGTATGGGGAAACTCCTGACTTCAGGCGTGAGATCAGGGAACAAACCTGTGCTAAAGTGGGCATGGAGTAAAGCAATCTAGGGTTCTACCACCTGGTAAAGGGCTACTGTCCACTTGCAGAAAATAAGGAGGACTCATGCCAAGGTAGGAGCTTGTGCCACTCTGGGAGTACATTGATCCGTACTCTGAGTGTGCAAGCACACTTCTCTGCCCCCCTCAGCAGTAACACACGGAGCTGTCACATTATCCAAGGTGGTTTATAACCACCTCAATCTTCTGCACAGACTGACAGAGAGCACAGACTTGTGGAAAAGGCTGGGAGAGACCATCTAACTAAAGGCCAGCTCAACATTCCCATGTTACAGCTGGCAGAATTTTGTCTAACCTGCTTTGTATAACAACTCACAGGAAGGGGTATTTCTGGTGTCATCTATCTTCAGCATTAGAAGGGTTTATTCGAATTTCCAGGCAGAGTATTTCCAAGTGCAGTGTAAATCCATTATTTCTTTTCCCATCTGCAGTGGATATAGCAGACTATTTATTGCTTTCCCTTTCATAGCTGCCATTTATGTATTTGAAGACCTATTTTTGCCCTCCCCACCCCAGTATCTGTGCTCTAAATACCCTCAGCTACTTCTGTGCTCCAGATGTAACTTGCTCTGCTTGCCCATTTCCTTGACTCTCTCTTGGATTGAGCTGGGTCTTTCTTTATTTCTCTTTCTTTCTTTCTTTCTTGAGAGGCACCCAAGACTGAATGTAGTTCTTCTACAACCTCAAACAATCGATATCCCATAATCCGTTGACATTTCTCCTACAACAGCATAATCTTCCATTTCATTTCCAGTCATGCTCCATTTACAATCTGTTCTAAGCTGCAGATCCCCTTTTTCAGATCTGCAGCATATCAAGCTCACCCGTATCTCACATTTGTGCTCACAACTCTTCCTAAATATGTGCAAAACTTTGCATGTGTCTTTCTGCCTTTTTGAATTCCTTTTTCTTCCAAATCATTTATGCAACTTGTCAACACCATTTGAAATACTGATTTTGCTTCCACTATCTTGTAGTCTCTTTCATTCATGAAATAACTAATCACATTATATGTAGAATTAAGTCTTAAGTTAGGTGACCACAAACAGAGAAGCACTTTTCATGACATTTATAATAATATAGGGAAATAGAATTCTGAAGGAGTCTGTTCATATGGTCATAAAATACAGCCATTTTCTTTATACCATTATGAATTACTCTAGCCCCTGTTAGTGGACAGCCTACACAAATATCTGGAAATACTACTGCTTTCTATGCAAAAACTCTTTTTTTTTTCTTTTTCACCAATTTTTTGACTGTACCTTGTTAGAGATCTGCAAGAGGCAAGATGAACGGAGAGCCCCCTGCCACTGGCTGCAAAAGCTGGTGCTTTCACCCACCCCCGTGCGAGATGAGAGGGACAGGATACCTCATGCGGAACAGGATAGCTCTGTCAGGGCTGAAGTGACCACATCGTGCCTTTGTGTTTAACACGGGACTGATGAGCACATTCCCCAGGCTGCAGCTGCCCTCTGCTGTTTAGCACCAGAGGAGGCCCTGAACCCTCTCCAGCACGCCCTGAGCAGGGCTCTGGAGCTCCATCCCAACAGTCTGCAGGCTGCAGCTTCATCCCCTGGGAGCAGTGGGACTGCCCCTGCGAACAGTCCCACACCCATTTTGGAGGAGTGGCAAAGGCCTGAGCTGGGACTGGACTCTGGCAGGTTTTGAGTCTCTCACCAGCTGAAGTATTGGGTTTGCATGGCCAAGTTTGGCAGGGTGGGGGCTACAGGGGTGGCCTCTGTGGGCAGCTGCTGGAAGCTTCCTCCGTGTCCGGCAGAGCCAATCCCTGGCAGCTCCAGAGACAGACATGCCGCTGGCCAAGGCCGGGTCCGTTGGAAATGGTGGTAACACCTCTGGGATAACAGATTTGAGAAGAAAGAATAAAGTTACTGCACAGTTGTAATTGCGGCCAGAGAAGAGTGGGGTGAGAATATGTGAGAGGAACAGCTCTGCAGACACCAAGGACAGTGGAGAAGAGGGGCAGGAGATGCTCCAGGCACCAGAGCTGGGTTTCCTCTGCAGACACCAAGGACAGTGGAGAAGAGGGGCAGGAGATGCTCCAGGCACCAGAGCTGGGTTTCCTCTGCAGCCCGAGGTGCAGTCCATGGTGAGGCAGCTGTGCCCCTGCAGCCCATGGAGGTCCATGGGGATGCAGAGATCCACCCACAGCCCACGGGGATCCATGGGGATGCAGAGATCCACCCACAGCCCACGGGGATCCATGGGGATGCAGAGATCCACCCACAGCCCATGTAGGAGCCCATGCTGGAGCAGAGGGATGCCTGGAGGAGGCTGTGACCCCATGGGAGGTCTGTGGTGAGAAGGACCCTGCTCCCAGGCTGGAGCAGCCAGTCCTTGGAGGACTGAGCCCGTGGAAGAGTGACCCACACTGCAGCAATTTTGGGAGGACTGTTGCTCATGAGATGGACTCACGCTGGAGAAGTTCATGGAGAACTGTCTCCTGTGGGAGGGACCCCATGGCCTCACAGGGGAAGGACTCCTCTCCCTGAGCAGTGGGAGAAGCCGCAGGTGATGAACTGACCATCACCCCCATTCCCTGTCTCCTTGCACCACTGGGGGCAGGAAGTAGATCTGGGAAGGAGGGAGGGGTGGAGCAATGGTGTTTTTAAGGTTTAATTTACTTCTCATTATCCTGCTCTGTTTTGTTAGTAATGAAGTTAATTAATGTCACTAATTTGAGCCTGTTTTGCCCGTGATGGTATCTGGTGAGTGATCTCTCTTCCAGTCCTCATCTCAACCCATCAACCCTTTGTTGATTTTTATCCCCCCTGTCCAGCTGCAGAGAGGAGTGAGGGAGAGGCTTTGGTGGGGGCCTGGTATCCAGCCAGCATCAACCCACGACACACCTGCGGGGAACCTTGGCTCTTTCAGGCTGGGAGATGACCCTCCCTCTGTGATCTGGGGTGGTAAAGGCTTGCTGATTGAGGAATGCTGCAGATTTAGGGTGGAATTGAAGAAATATCCACACATCTGGCCAGTTGCCATTGTTTACCTGGGTGCTCCAGAACAATCCTGAGTAGAGGTTTAGGCTCAGTGAAATGATTTTCCTCTGGCCCAGGAAATTGAAGGCCAGCATCACAGCCAAAGCCCCTGTTTGCAAGGAACAAAACAGGTCACGCTTGTGCATGTGTGTAAGGTGTTTCCTGGGGCCAGGCAGGAGTCCAAAAGCACAAGATTTCAAGGCAATCCTATCATTTAATTCTTACACAATAACCTACCTTCACAAATTTCTTGGCCACCTCGGTACAATCCCTGTCCGACCACCCTGGTCTCAGCAATCACCCTTCCCACCCAGCACAGGCAGAAATGGGGTTTATTCAGAGCAGCCTAATACAACAGCACAATGGGTTTTTTAGCAGAGGCTGCTCACATGCCTTCATCCTGCCTCAAACAGGGAAGGCATTCAGTCTCTCAGGACAGTCCTGATTTGTAGCACAAGACATGAAGGCAGTCCATCCTGGAGGGAGCTGCCTAGGCCAGCACACAGTCAGGGCCTCTGACTCCTCCAAGGCCCCCATGCCCATGACATTCCAGCACAACAGACCCCTACATGACATATGCCAAGAGTCATCCTGGTGTCCAGCCTCCTCCCCTGGCACAGACCAACACACCCCCAGCTGGATGCAAAGTGATAAAAGTGCATTTTTAAAGTGCAGAGCATCCTGGCTGCCACAGACAGACAGACACACACATTAACTATGTCTGCAGGCAGGCTGGACCACTCTGAGCTTCAAATAATTGCTGGATCTTTTGGAGGCTGTGTCCACTGAAATTCAAAAGTTGTCGTCTCAGGCTGATATTTCAGTAACCAAAGCCTCTGTCCCTCAAGGCTTCTTTTTAAATCTTAGCTTTTCTCTTTGTT
>VZTI01000139.1:0-65053 GCA_013397865.1 Struthidea cinerea | reverse complement strand
TTTTTTTTAAAAAAAAAAAAAAAAAAAAAACAAAACAAAAACAAAAACAAACAAAAATAGTTTGCACTGATTATGTGATAGTTTCCGCCACTCTAGCTGTAGTTCATTCGAGAGGTTTTCATCTGTTTGAGGTTTTTCACTTTCCTGCAAATTGCTTTTTTGAGCCTGTTTATGTTATGTGGCTTTTCTCTACAGGCTATTTATAGGAATACACCTGTGCTAAAGGGAAGAGAACTTTCCAGCATTTCAAATAAATGTCTAGCACTCACACTTGAAGTGCAAAGCTAGAAGATTATCACTGTAAGTGGTATGATTATATGCAAACGAAGTGCAGTTTTTATTTCCAAAGCCACTCTGTCAAACTTGTGTGTGAAGACACTGGGCTGTGCCAGGCTGTGAGAACTAAGCCAGCCCTATTGACTCAGCTAGACTAACATGACACATCAGAAGGAATTAAGTGTCTCACCACCATTAGGCTCAAACACCACAACCTCTCTGTGGACAAAGGAGGATGAATTCCACTCTCAGAGGAACAAGCCAGTGTTTTTCTCCCTGGGAGAGCAAGCTGGGCTGGCAGCACATTGCAGCATCCCCATCCTCTGCAGCGTCCAAGACCCTGAGACCAAGATAAATTGGTTATATTTGAAATAGTAATCATGTGCTGATAGCAAGGGCAGATAGCCTATGTGCATAGGAGAAACAAGCTACAACTGATTGAACTTGCCCCATCACTGTTCTCTTCAGATGCCAGATTCAAGGA
The DNA here is from genome assembly GCA_013397865.1 of Struthidea cinerea. Classification (NCBI taxonomy): domain Eukaryota; kingdom Metazoa; phylum Chordata; class Aves; order Passeriformes; family Corcoracidae; genus Struthidea; species Struthidea cinerea. The sequence goes on along the minus strand of VZTI01000139.1, from coordinate 64,293 downwards.
TGGCCAATTCCCTTCAAGGCAAAGACCACTCCTGCAGTGGAATAAATAAGGAAGTTTGCTCAGTTGCCCTTTCTGAAGGAGGACACACAAAGTCACGTCTTCACAAAAGGACATTTTCTTCAGCAGCACAAAACAAAGCTCTCTCTCTCAAAGGCCTCAAAGGCCGGCTACGTTACTGAAATAAAATTGTTCAGCCACGACAGATTAGGAGAGATGAGAACAAAATGAAGCTCATACCGTAAGCCACATGTGCAATGTAACAACTGTTAACAATTCACTATGATATTGATGTGCACGCAAATACATACACACATATTTTATCAGATACACACATGGGGAGAGAGAGCACCTCACAAAGGGAAAGTCAAGTTCCACTCTGATGCCTCTTGCCCAGCATAGGCATGAACTACCCAAAGATGGCACTGTCGAGCAGCAGTTCCTCTGGCAGCGCCACTCGAAACTGTGACGCTGAAGTAGATGTGGGGATCCCTCCCAGCATTTTCTTGTACCATTCTTCCCTATTTCTCAGCCACACTCACTGCATCTCCATGATAAGTCACTCAGTGGTTCAAACTGGGACTTTGGGAGGACCTGTCTGGACGCTTATGACAGCAGCAATGTTGACAGCAGTTCTCACACCCTCACATCTCAGTGCCAGCTTAGGGGATAGGGGACACATCGACAAGCACACCCTAGCAGTATACTCGGGCTGTGGCAGAGGAATGCCACTGTCTGCAGAAGCCACAGGGAAAACCAAGCCAGGCAAACAGGAGAGCCGTGGGTGTGCTTACTGCCATCGCCCAGGTGAGACTAAACCAGTGTGAGAAACAATCCTCAGCTGGCAGCTCAAACAGCCTCATCCCTGGGACAGAAACCATTTTGGCCATGCTGTGAGGGGCCAGAACTGGTCCTGCTTCTCTGCAATCCTTTGAGACATGTTTTGAGAGGTGCCTTATTGGTGCACTGCTCTTGAAACAACTAAATGTGCTTGGCAGCACGAGCTGAAATTGGAACGGCCCGGAGTGCAAAGATGACATGCATTAATGAAACAGGGCACAGCTCAGGTCTGGAAAATGTTCCTTTTAAGCCAATCTGTGATGTTCATTTGGCGCTTATCCATTGCAGTCATAGCATTGAGTGAGTAGGGCTTTTTTTCAGAAAAGCCAGTCCTCAGTGTAGGCACTGAGGAGGGGTGGATGAGGACAAGCTAAAGAAAATGGAAAAAAAATGTAGTTTTCACACAAGTCAGCTCCTTTTCAGACCAAGCCATTCAACAGAACTGAGTCTTTCAGAAAGTTGTACCATCAAGAGTGCAGAAACCCTGCAGACGAGGCAGCTCCTACACCTGGTGCCAGGCTGTCTGCGGGAAGTACAGGAATGACTGTGCAAGGCACAAGAGTGTACTGCAGCTGCTGCTCCTTTCCTGCACTGGCATCCCTCTGTGCCAGCCTGCAGCGATGGCTGGGGACTTGTACTGATGGTCCAGTCTACAGTGCTCAGGTAATACGTGGTGGAAGGAAAATGCAAAGGAAATAATTTTCATTTTGTGTTTCATTACCTACTGCACTGCAAAGGCTGAGAAGAAAATGTTTTCTATGGGAAAAAATCTAGATAACATCACTTATCAGAGTTTATACGGTGAAGATGGGCGAGCATTACATGACTCTGATCTGATCACTGCCTGTGTCAGGAAAAAGAATAGTGTGCAATAACCACACACTGCCACTGGAGTGGTGAGGCAGAGCAGATGAATAGCCTGTTCAACTGCTCCCGCAGAAGCCTGAGTGCTCAGGAGGCCTGCTAGGAGCCATGTGGTCTTCTGCACAGGTGCTGGGTTTGTATCCACACCGCTCCCAACCATTAGTTCCTTCTACTGGTTGATTGTGCAGTTAACTGGCGGTTGCATTTGACGCCTTGGGTTTGTGCACACCTACCATTTCCCCTGGCATGCCACGGCTCAGTGAGCATGGTGTCTTCACCAGCACCAGCCCAGTTCTGCTGAACAACCACAGAGCCCCCTGACCTGCCAGCTGGCACAGATGGGTGTGCTGGTGAACCTCAGGGCACAGACTGCAAAGCTCCTGGGTGCAGGAAGCTCTGTGTCTATTCTTACACAGTTTCACTGAAGCTGAACTTGCAGCTTGACTGGCTGCTCCTTCCTACAAATACCCAAGAAAAATTTATAGCCTATTGCTAAGCCCACAGCCAGAACTGGTTTTGGCCACACACAGGCTGTTCTGTCCCTGCCTAGAGGAGGAATGGACTGGCCATGAAGTACATGTCCTCACTGGCACCTGGCTGGCACTGGCCATGTCTAACTGGCCTTTTTGGCTGTGGAAGATCAAACTGAACTGTGGAAAATTAGAACATCAGCTGTAGACTGTGTGTATCTGAAGTCACTAAGGAGATAGCACCCTGCGTGCTTGGTGTTCAGATGGTGAACTTCTGAGTCAGACACAGCTGAAGATACTGTGCACTTTAAAGTGTTACTCCCATGATTTTGCCCACTCAATTACATAAGTGTGAGACTGGCTGCTCACCAGACTGCCCAGTTCCTTTCCTCTCATCACACAACCCTGACAAGCCTTTGTAAGGTTTCTCAATTGTAAAAATAAATCAACCCTCATAGCTGGCCAGCTCCAAAAAAATTATACTATACTGTATTTGCTCTACCTGGGCTGCCTTTAAGTCTTTGCCTCATCTTGAAGAGACTGAGTGTGGCTGTTCCCTATAAAATAAAGCAGTTCCCAGGTTTTCTGGTTTTAAGTTTTGCAGTCTCTTGAACTCAAAAAACTGGCTTCATGAGAAAAACACAACTCCTTAGCTATCCAAAGCTCCCAGCTGCACAGTTAAGATAGCTCATTGTTTGTCAGGCTTTGACTGCTTATGGAGATGAGGAAGAGGGTACTGAGCAACCCAAAGAGCACTGGTTTGAAGTGGAAGGTTTCCAGATAAACAAAACACTGTACTCCAACCCAAGTACAAACAATAATTTTTAAGCCACCCATGAAAACTAAGCTTGTTCTTTTATTTACTTGTTCTTTAGACAGAAAGAGCATCACAGTACATCTTCAGGTAGGTGAGAGCATCATGAGCTCTTGGCATAGTTTTCATTTCCAGGGTTTTTCTGCTGCTGAGCTGGAGTTAGATAAAGTCTCCAGGATCTCCCCTCTTAAAAGAAGGCAGCAAATCCCTTTTGGGGTGGCAAGCTGTGGTAGCCTGCTCAGAACAAGACTTATTAGCTTAACTCACCGTGGCCATGCAGTCTTTGAAACTTTGAAAAACACACCAAAATATCAGAAACTATTCACAGCACAGCGTAAAAGACACCTTAGACTCATGTGTCTGTAAGTTCCTCAGCTTTCTAATTCCCCACTGCCCCCAGCACTCTTCCCAAGAACAGTTTGTTACTCACCTCCTAGTTCTCTGCTGAGCAATGTCTTTTCCTGACTCATTTTACTCTGGATGATTGTCTTGTTATCTGTGATGATATTTTACAGCTGTCTGGGAGAACAAATCACACATTCATTCAGAATGGCCCGGAAACACACTGGACCCTTCCTTTGAATTTTGATTAATTTACATTTGAGCATCCTAATTCTAGGTCTGAGGTCCAACTCATTCCATTCTGGCCCTTAAGTACAAGCAAACACATAATTTAGACATATGTGAAAGCTGGACCTCAAAGCTGCTATGATATATTTTCCACTTAAAAAGAGCAGAAGAATTCGTGCTGGTGTAATGCAAATGAATGTGGTTTTGCACTGCATGAACATGTTTCCTCTGAAAGAGATTTTGATTCCTTGAAAACGGCAAATGCTGGTGCCTGACTTAGCAAGAGCAGCACTTACGCACCAAGAGGATAAAAAGTAGAGAAAGTTCAGCAAACATTAAAAAACCAACCAACCGACCAACAAATCAGAAAACCCTACTCATCTTTGCCATAAACATTATGAATTTTTTGGTCATACACTTCCTTTCAGTTGGATTATGGCTCCTCCAGCCACTATTCATTTGCTAACTGGAACACAATACTGGGAAACAGATAAAGTTGTTAAGATTCCTGTCTCTAGGTAGTACAAAAAAGATACACTCAGAACATTTTAGTGGTTAATTAAAAAAAACCCTGAAGGCCTTCTCCTTCCCATTGAAAACCTCAGGGCCATGCAGCCACCTGAATCCCCAAAATACAGCATTTATCAAGCAGCAGTGCTGGGTGCTAAGGCACCGGAGCACAAAAGATTCACTGAAATAATTCCTGCTGAGCATATTCATGTATAGCACCTGAGAAACTTCAAAAGCAATCACCAAGGACGGGGAGAAACAAGCCCTAATTTCTCAGCCAATAATGTATCTGCCAGCCTGGGACTGAGTCATTCACATCTTGCCCTCATTAAATATGCTCTAGATGGAAGTTGGCCTCATTTAGGCCAAAAAGGCCAACCTGCAAAAGGATGATTTATGTGCACACCAACAAATTACACGCTCACCTATGAGCAATGAACCCACATGTATCACAAAAAAATTGCCAGCTTAGCAAACATGCAGTTGATGTGTGCAGAAATGCTGATTTTTTGTCTAGGTCTGATGCATCGAGTGCTACTGAGTAGGAAGTTCATAGAGCCACAAGGAATGAATCTAGTGCTGGGAGTGAAGGCAGCACAAAGTATTAAAATTCATTTTTAAGCTAAGTCTGGAGTAGGGCTGTGGCGAGAAGATTAAAGAAGCAAACCCATTTCAACCATTCCAGGTGCATCATGACACAGAAAAACTTGTTCAGAAGTCGCTCTGAATTGTAGAGCGTTTGTTTTCTGCTAATATGTAGTTGCACTCTTAGGTTTCTTTCTGTGACTCCAGATTTATTTCAGTCTGTTGCTGAGCTAGAGCTAGACCACAGTTCTGAGAAGACAGAAGTTGAAAAGCCCTTGAAACCTCCCAATTCCAGAATGTGTTTCCCAAATGCTATGAATCATACTGCCTTCATTTCCTCTGCCACACCATTTTCTGAGGAGGTTTACCTAAACTCTGTTTGAGGTTCTGCTTTTTTTTTCTTCTTTTTTTTTTTTTTTTTTTTTTTTTTTTTTTGGATGAGACAGGAAGAAAATTGCAGCTTTTTTTCTTCTCCTAGTCCTGTGGTACGAATGCCGATGCTACTTTTCTACGGAAAGATGAAATTACCTCCAAAGCCAGGTTGCAGTTTGAAAACTCACTCAGAGCTGGGTTTCTTCCTGTATGTTTCTGCAAAGGGTTGCTGTGTGTCTACAAGTCAGGAGAGGAGCTGTCAGCACTAGCAAGTGAGTTTCACAGTTCAACCAGAGAAGTTCCAGAAAGTCTTGGAAGCTCATTTCAAGAAAAGTGTATTTTGGTTAATGTGTAATTTACATGTAAGGCACTAGTTTGCTGCTCGATACACCTCAGTCCTCTCACAGATAAACATTTCTTTGCCAGCTTGAAGATATGAATCATACACCTGAACTGGCTAAAACTGGCACATACCCCTTAAATAGTTTAACAGCTGCGTGTGTGTAAGTAGCTGTATCTCTCAGAAGCCTCTGAGCACTTGACTACTGATCTCCAGTATGCAAATGGAGCAGAAAGTGGGGGAAGAAATCCTATTTTTATTACAGTCTTTCCTACAACTTTCCACTTTCCAGCTCCTCCCCAGCTCAAGGAATAATTGGAAATATGGAGGTAGCCACCACAAGCTCACAAAAGCTCTCATCTGCATCACAGCAGGTAAAGGCCAGGCTGAACCCCCTGACTTCAGAGACTAATTGCTCCCCACCCTGTTTTGACTACTGACTGAAAACAGTGGAGGATTCAAGTCTACGCTTTTTCCACCTTCACTGGCCTATGTAAGTCAGCACAGAGCATATCTTGAGACAGGGGAAAAAAAAGAGAAAAAAAAGAAGAAAAGAAGGATGTGGTTGGTTATGCCTCTTAGAATACTTGTAAGGCATGGTCTGTAAGAAAACACTCTCAATGCTCTGTAGAACAACCTGGACTGAAGCGATACTGCTGATCTGCTTCCTGGGGCTCAGGTAAAGTAATTCCTATTTTAGTTATTGACTTCTATTTTTCCAACAATTTAATAGCAACATTGATTGTAGACACTATTTTAAACTGGTTAGATGATTATTACTTAGAAAGTTCAAACAGTGAGATCAAACATCTAGTGTTGCTTATCTTAGAGCAGAAAGAAATATTTCTGCTTTAGTGATAAATACAAATCTATTCTGTTGCAATCAAAATACTTAGAAAAAAATGGTAAGAAATTATCCAGCTACAGATTAAATATATGGCAGGTGTGGGAGCTGCTGCTCATCATTGCACTAAGCCATCTTACTCTTCTCAAGTACATCCACGGGAGTAATTTATATCTAACATGAATAATGTTCTGGGAAATAGATATAAACAAAAGATGGTTTTGCTAATGAAGCTTTCATGGATAAGAATACACTTAATGTAACATCCCTAATCTGTGCTCTCATACAGATTTGTGTGAATCCCAACTAGAGCCAGATGAACTCGAATCCAAGATGCAAAGAGGAAACCATTTGTGAATTCTGCTGTACTGCAAAAAACCTAGTGGAGCTATTACTGTAAAACCTTGCTGTTCATTTCCTAGGTCAGAACACCTTTGATGCTCACTAAACCACAAGCTCCTTCTATGGGTAAACCAAATTAAAGTTTAACAAGTTCATAGGAAGTGGAAAATCCTCAGCTGGAGAAACTGACAACAAATGGAGCAGCGATGACACAGAGGCTGGACCAGCTAAGACACTCTCTTGAGTACTGTTACTTATAGGTTTTTATATTATCTTTTGGTTTCTAGGAGTTGTCTGAAACAATCCTAAAGCCACAGGAGATTCCTTCAAAAAACTTGTTGAGGACAGAGAAATTTTCCTCAGAAGACTGGAAAAGAGCAAACGTGGGACCTCTCTTAAGAAGGTAGGAAGGAAGGAGTTGGGAAAACTAGATCCCTAATCCTGGTTTTAGCATTTGAAACAAATATTGGAATCACCCACTAAAGAATCTGCAAGCAAGCAGAACTCAACTCAGTGGTAGGTAAAAATCTGCACAGATTAATCTGAGAATGACTGAAAATAGAAGTAATTTGACTTCCTCTGTGACACTGTCAGCAATGGGAGGTGGGGTGTAGGAGGGTGAAACATGTTTCAACCACTACCTCTAAAGAAATTCTCATAAGAAAAGGAAACATGATCAGTATGAAATTTCTATATGATTAGTGAGTACCCCCCGAGATACTAATCAATGTCTACTATATAGCAAAGATGTCTCTGGTACAGTTCCGTATCTTTCAGGATGAGTATTATCAGTATTTTTACTAATAATTTGGACAATGCAGTAAAGATGATGCTTATGAAATGACTACAAGGTTATTTGTCAATGAAAATGATTCTTCAGGTAACTCTGAGCAAACATTACTTATTCTGGAAAAGTTGCAAACAATTCCCGTGGATTACTCAAGATGTAAATTTTATATTTGACAGACTAAAATGATAAAAACTACCATGGTTTTGACAATCAGACAATTATCAGTTTAAAGGTTGTCTTTTCTTGCAACTTATAATTTTCTGGAGTAATGCTACATGTAATTTGGTACCAATGAATTCTAAAGAAAATGCATTCAGTGAGCTAGAGATATGATAAAAGGAGCATGCACAATTTTCTGATATGTTTACAAAGTACACAAACTGCTGGACTGACAAGTGTTGCCACTACCCCAAAATGTTTCATGTCGCCTGACTCTTTCCCCAGGTAGATGGGTGCCCTTGCATGGGCGCCCATGCTCACACCAAAGCTCGTGTTCCCACGTCCCCTTCCCTGTCCTGGCCTCCGGCGACAGCAGCATCTGCCTACAATGATCCCTTGTACACACGGCACCAACTCAGCTCCCTGTTTTGTGTGATTGTCTCACATACCACAAACATGTGATTTTCTAAGTAGCTGCCACGTATTGCTGGCTCAAATGGATTGATTTAACCTCATCTTGATGATCAAACCAAGGTTTTCTCTTTGTTCTCATTTCTTACAGATAAATCCACTGATAACATCCAGCTTTCCTTTTGCTATTTCCTGAGTTCACAACGCTGTGACAGCCCAGCCCACGTGGCTCTGTCCAGTTCTCTGCAGGTAGCAGTGGTACCTAGCCCCTGACTAACAGCACCTCCCCAGAGGTCACCCTCACTCTTACAGTGGGGTCACTGGGGGAAACACAGCCAACAACTGTCTCGATGAATTTGTGCATCCCCTTAGTAACCCCCATCCAGTCTGTTTGTAGTCCTCATCAGCTTCCAGGCAACCATTTCCCCACCTACTGAACAGCCCTTGTTCTAAACCCTGTTTTTTCTAGTGCTATTCACTTGTTTCTAGTACACTTTGCTGAAATGCAAGTGCCTAAAATCCTCAGCCTTTCCCTTATATGAAAAAGCAGATACTTCATCAAAGATAAGGGTCTGGTAAGAGCTATCGAAGACTTATTGAGCAGTTTTGTTTAAAAATCTGTGTGAAGCTTAGACTCAACAGTTACAGAATTGCTTTAATCACATTTGACACTCTTTCCTTCAACAGATAGACGAGACTGAACCTTTTCCAGCCACACTAATAACATCCATACTTCATAACAATTACTGGGTTGGACCTTCAGCTTTATGTGCCTATTCTTTCTGTAGTCTGAGCTGGAAAATAAATCACTAATATGAGCATGTTAAGCTCTGAGTGCATTCTGTGTTCAGATGCAGTTTTTTCCTTTATTACTCACTGATTCCCACAAGTCATCCTACCTCTGCCCTCCAGCACAATGTCAGCATTCATATGAAATTAGTGGTATAAGAGTCAGCAAAATGCAAGGCTATCTCCTCAGTTAATTTTTAGCAGATCTATTTGTTCTCTGTTTCTCTTTTTTTTTTAATATTTTATTTTAGCCACACACACACACACAAAAGAAACAACTTTCACTAATTGGTTTTTGGTTTTTTTAGCAAAGTTTGGCTCCATTTGGAAGTGCTTAAGAGCTGTCACTTTTCATCCTCCAAAGCAAAGATTCTCCTCTTGATCAAACTCTTCTTAAAACATCTTCACTTACTCCTAAAATTTCTTTTGAGCTACTCGGTTGGCTGAACTGGACTGGGAACTTTAACTACCAATTTCTTCTGCTTTATTGGGACTTTTTGTGATTTTGATTTAAAGAGGTCATAAAAAAGCACTTTTAAGGCATAGTTTGTTAAAGCATATGTATATTTTTAAGAACAGTGATAACACTTATTCAAGACAAAGTAATTTTTTTTTAAGAATTGCATTATGAAGATATCATGGCTTCCATTTGGTAATCTTTGCTGGATTATCTAAGATAATCAGTTAAAATTTAAAGTGCAAACCCCAAATTTAAAGAATGCCGAAAGTTAAACGCCAGTGAAGAAACACACTTACTCATTTTGCACATAGATAAAAGATCAGTCTTCTTAAGCTGACCTTTTAAAATACTGCATTGGATATAAGCACTGTATGAAACTAAAATATCATATAAATGTGGGTGTAGTAAAAGCCCATCAGCAAAAAGCTACTGCTGCATGGAGATTCACATATAAGAGTAAAATCCCAGCTATCAGATCAACATGCCTTAATATGGAATAATAATTTAATTTCTGTTTAGCAACAAAACTAAGCATAAGTGTTAGGGAAACTTCAACAGGTGTACAAATTATTAGAGATAGCCAGTAGTCTTTGGAGTTTTTGAAAATACATGTTTGAAGGAGTCAGTCTCTTCAATATCTGAATGTGACTATCTTGTATGGGATGGTAATGAGTGGATGCTGACTACTTTCCCCTGAGAATCAGACTCCCTTGTAATACATCAAACCACTCAAATTGGGAATAGAAAGCTCTGTGCTTGAAAGGTTTCACTTTCCATAATAGACAAAGGCTGACCAAGTGTCCAGCTCAAAACCAAAGAATTCTAGAACTGTGTTTGAAAGTATCTTGGTTTGGCTTTATCACGGCATTAAGTGTGAGCCTTATACATTTCCAACCTGCTCTCTTTGTCATTTCAGGGGAGAAATGACCAACACCAGTGAGAATTGCAATTTTACATCCATTGACAGCTTAGCACGGACCGTGCAGCTGGGGATCACCATCCCCATCTTCATCATCGGGCTGGTTCTCAACACCCTGGCCCTGTGTGTGTTCTGCTGCTTTTGGAGAAAGCAGACCAAAACCTCCGTGTACATGATCAGTCTGGTGCTCGCAGATGTCCTGCTGCTCCTCTCGCTGCCGCTGAAGCTGTACTTCTCTGTCACCAAGGTGCCCGGGCTGCTGTGCTCCTTTGTACAGGCTCCTTATTATGTCAACACCTACACCACCATCTTCATCATTGTCTGCATCACTGTCGACAGGTACAGGTGCATAAAGCACCCCTTTGAAAGTCGAGCTAACCAATCCCCCAGGTGTGCTGTCTTGATTTGCTGCTTCCTCTGGGCAGTAGCTTGGATCTGCAGCACCCCCATGTTTGTGTTTCACAAGAAGGATGTTATTACATGCTTTCACAACTTGTCAGACCAGACGTGGAGTGTCCCCTTCGTTGTTTCTGTGGAAGTATTTGGATTTCTGATCCCACTAACAGTGATGGTTTTCTGCACTGCTCAAACCATCTGGATTCTTCTGAATCACGAAAGTCAAGCCAAAAAGAAGGTAGAAGAAAGTGGCTCCTTACGAGTAATCGTCATCAACCTCGTGGTGTTTATGGTGTGCTTCACACCCGTCCACCTTGGGATCTTCCTCCAGTGCCTGGTGAAGCAGCACGTGATTGTGGACTGCAGTCTGAAACAGACCATCAGCCTCTTCCTCCAGGTGTCGATTACATTCGCCAACCTGAACTGCTGCCTCGATGCCATCTTCTACTATTTTGCTGCAAAGGAATTCTGTAAGAAAACACACCTGAAAAGGGTTTTTGCATTGTGTCCTGTATTTAAGCGTTGTGCTATGCAATGGGACTGCCAGCAGTGGGAGAATGCCCCTTGTCAGGACACCAGCGTGGCAGGGACGGTGCCATAGGGAGAAGAACAATGTTTTTCCAGCGAATAAACATATTCCATATTTTTCTTCCCTTTAAAGAGGAAGGAGAAAAAAGTTAGATTAAGGAACCAGCATTAGCAAAGTGACAGACTGACACCAAAAGAAGCATTAACCTTGACAGTGTCTACAAAGTGTGAAAGGCTTGCCAGAGGAAAACTAACCAGATCACAGGAATGCCATTTAACATCAGCTTTTGTCATAGCTGCACCAGTTTTCCTTTTACATACGTGATCAGAAATGTCGCAGTTGAGACGGACACGACACTCACGAATCATGCACACCAACTCCGTTCAGAAGGCAAAAAGGTTATCTTTAATACCACACATCGTCTTTTATAGTTTCTTAGCTGTTTACATCGTTTTAAAGCACAACAAGCTTAATTCAACCAATCGCCGTACACCACTGGGTGAACACACGACAATCACACAGCATGTTTTTCTACCTCTAATTCAGCTATGCCTCTTTCCCACGGTCCTTCTCTAGCAGAAGTAACAGGCCTGAGCCATGATTTTACAAAGGCAACAAGGCCTTCATTTTATAAGGTTTTGCCTGTATGCAACACAGAAAGGTGTTGCTAAGAGCAAATACAGAAATAACTATTCATAACCTTTCTAACTTAGAAGGTATCTTGGCAGTTAAAAGGCAGTATCCAGCCACAAGTCGGACTCTGCAGAAGGTCACTGTTGGAGCTCCTCTGCTTTGGGCAGCTTGGCCAGCCTGGGACAGCAGAGAATCCTCCCTCCTGTAAGCATTACAGACTGCTCGGGGCTGCTACGAGGGACAGCAGTTTTTGCTCTTTCATGGAGGACATGCTGCCCAGAAGAGAAATCCAAGTGAGTACCTTAGGTACCAGCAATTCCTGATTACCTTTGCTGAGGAACCATCGTGGTTTTCTCCTGCAATTTTAAAACAGGTTTTGCCGATGCAAATCAAAAGAACCCATTCAAATATGAGATTTAGAGAAAAACTGAATGTGTTGAACGGTGTTTCTGCATCAGTGCATTTCTATCAAAGACATGTATGAAATTCTTCTGCCTGTCTTCTTGTTCTTTCTTGGAGCAGAGGAATTAAGAAAGCAAGCCCTGCATCACAGAAGATTAGGGAGTGGCTGATATTCTCCTTTCTCCCAGCTGGAAGACTGGACCAGCTCTATCCAGCTCATTCCTTAGAGAAATCCTTCTAGCATGTAGTGTGCACTTCTCAAAACATCTCTGCGCTTGCCTGAACCCTTCAGGTCAGCACTTCTGGACTGTCACCACCCTAATGCTATTTCAAAGTTTGGCTGTGAATCTAAAGGTTTCTTTGTTGCAATTTAAGCCATCAATTTCTTGAACCCTTATCTGGGCATGGTTGGTGCTCATAGCCAGAAACACATTCACAGAAAGAAATAATTTTCTTTGCCTTTCTAAAACAGCTGTGAAAATAGTCTAAGACTGCTGGTAGTCAAGTTTCTGGGGCAGGTATTCCCTTTATTCAAAATGTGAAAAGAAATTACCTCCTCTCTGTGGCAAATGAAAAAGAAAGGGGTCCAGTTTTGAAAATACAATTTGCTGTCCATTGATTTCTGTAGAAATGATTGACTGTGCAAGTAGGCAGCTGCACATTTATAGTGGACCTAATACATGAACGTTTTAGAACCTCTTAGTACTAAAACTATGACCACAGCTGAGGTGAAGAAAGGTTTTTATCATCATCCTCACTGCGTTCTGTAAAGGAGCAAGAGGAAGAGTTTTCCAAAACAGTAGATTTTCTAAACATTATTTGTTACTGCCTTGATCATTCAGAAACTTACAGATTTTCAATACAGGTTAACCTTTCTTCTTTGCACCTTTCACTTTACTTTGCATACAAAATATGTGTGTGAGAATTAACATATTTTACTAAATAAACTGTACGTGTGAAGTGTATGATTTGAAAATACATTTTAATTTCCCAATTTGACAGCAGTTTATAATTCTCCTCTACCTACACTAGCTGCCTAAAAATTACTCGGCAGCAGCAACTGTGGCCCATCACACAAGGCTAGGATTATTAAAGTCAGGGCTAATTAAGCAGTACCTTTGACTTTTAACTCATTTATCACACGGAAAAGGTCATATTCTAATATTCAAGGGAATAAGAGCACATAGGCAGGAGGCAGAGAGGGAAAGTGTGTGGGGACTCCCATCTGCAAGGGTTGGGGAAGAGTTTGATTTGCCAGGATCAGGGAGACAAAATTCCCTCATGTCAGTGCTCAGTCAGGGGTAGAGTCCCAGCACAGTCAAGCAGGGAGAGACTTCACTTACAGAAAGAAATTAATGTCATTGTCCCAATGAAGGAAACAGAAGTCAGTCTGTGAAAATCAGCCGCAATAACGGGCACTGGTGGGACCCACTGTGAGCCACTGGTTTCAAGGCTCAGTCTTCTCCTCTTGTACATGGCTGCAAACCCAGATTACAAGATCTGGAAGTTAAACTGGACTATTTTCTTCCCATTTATTGCCATGGGTGCCACTTCTTTGTTGGCCTAAAGTGTTTTTATATATAACTTCATTTGTCTAAATTTTGCCTGTTATATAAGTAAGTGAGAGCAGCCTCTCTAAGCCTGCTTGAAATTTGAGAAATGAAATGAAATGAAAATGAAATTAAAAGAAAGAAGGAAGAGAGCCCAGCTGTGTTGATTCTACAGGCTGTTACAGTAGTCCAAATTTTTAGCACAAAAAAGCACAGGTTTTTTGAGCAAGGAGGTGTTAATTTCAATTCGCTGCTTTTCAAGGTCAACTTATATTCAAATAATACACTCAAGTCCTGTCTTTGACCTGCAGCTAAGAATACAGTTCTTTCTAAATCAGGATTTTATACACAGGCTCCTGTGTGAAACTCACTGTTAACTCTGGAGCATCTCCAGTTGGTTGTATTTTTATACCAGGACAAAGAGATGAAAATCCTTATGCAGCTTGAGAAGAAACACAGCAATTTTGATGATGAATTAAACCAAAAAGAATCTGACATTTTAAAAACCCGAAAATCTTCCTGAGCTGATAAACAGGTTCAGTGCAACAGAAGCAGTTTCTTCTCTCTTGATGTTATTCTTAATACACAGAAAAATGATGGGAACCTGAATGTGAACCCCTCACATACTGAGGTCTCCTCCTACTACCTCGGTTGTATTATAAAGTCAAAGAAGCGCCGTCTTAGTGGAAAAAAACAAAAAAAAAAAATCAAGTGCTAACCAGAAACACCTAAAACAGTGCCTTTAAAAATTACATTTTCAGTTCTGCCCTCTTCTGTGAATTGAACAAAACCACAATTGCACAATTAACCGTGGGCCTTACAGAGGAGCTGTATTTAACCTTATTTTTTCTGGACAAGGCTGTTTCAGGCCACAGGTGAGAATATTCACCAAAAAAAATGTTGTTTTATCCAATTAAACTTCTCCAAGTGGGCCAAACCCCACAGGTCTTCACAACATAGAAGAGGGCTGATTTTTCTTGAAGGCATTTTTATCAATGGCAGATTACTCCAACATCTTACAATTAGCATTTGTTCAACCGTCAGTGTGATTCCTCAAGCTGTATTTTATAGACTCACACAATTGAAAGAAAGAAGAGTATAAAAGTAGTTTGGACAAAAGGGAAAAAATCCCAACCCCCAATTAAAACAAACAAACAAAAACTCCCAGCAGACAAAACCACACAGGATTTGTTCCCCAAATTCTTTTTCTGTACCTTTGCCTGGTGGGTTATACCATCTTCATTTCCCAGGCCTGCTTGAGCACAGAACCCAGTGACATTCCACTAATTTCTAATGCTATAAAAGTACGATCAAAATAACGCTGGACTTTTTGAAAAGTTCTGTTGCCCAAGAAGTCCCTTCTAAAAGATTTTCAACAACAACATCAAAAAAAGGAAATTCAACTGGTTTAACAGCAAGTAGAGGATCTAATAGATGAACTTTTTATAACCGCCATAATACTGCTTTTATGATGCATGATTTATGAGCTGGAAGGCACCTGAGGGAGGATCAAAGCCTAGATCCAAGCACTGTTAGTCTCCAGCCTTCTCACAAGGGGCCACAGTGAGCACAGATGGACATGAGCCCTGTAGAGTCAGTCCAACATCTTTTCATGATGATTAAATACATTAGTTAAAAATATAAACCAGACAGTTTTCCATGGGAGGATGAACAGCCACAAAGAAAGCCTAATAAATTTCACTCTAGTAGTTTGTCATATCAAGTAATTTCAAGTGTTCAGGAAACTTCAAAGTGAGAAGAGCAGCCATCTCACTGCCTAAGGTAGCCTCCAGATCACAAAAAGAAGCTGAAATGGGCTGGAAGATTGAAACTGATCTTCAGAGAGACATCACCCCAAACCTCACAGCGGTATTTCACTCAAGGGTTATTCCGCAACACCACAGCTTAGCCTGCCTAAAACACATTCAAATGAGAGACAAATGGAAGCTACTCGAAGGTACAGACGTCTGTCTGTCTCATCAAAGTGGTTTTGCTGAGGTTTTTCCCCTCACACTCAGAACATTTTCCACTTTAGACTAATTGCTTTCTCCAATTCTTGGGCACGCTCTCCATCCTTCCACCCAAACACTAAGAAAGGAGCCGTGCAGAGGCAGTGTCCTCTGAGGAACTGGCGAGTCCAGCAGGGGAAAACAGAGCCCACCAGCTCTGTGTACAGACCTCCTGAGGTGACTGTCACCTGCCCTGGGAGCCTGCTCAGCACCACAGTGGCAAATGACAGTAGCTTGAACAACCCCTTTATGGAGCCGGGGGATGGCAAGACTTAGGCTGCCACACACCAAAAGGTTTCCCAAGAACTTCCCAAGGAACTGTCTTCACAAAGAGGGGCAGAAATGTGCTTGCCCTGAGCAAACTGGAAAGAAACCTGCCTGTCCGTTATCTACACAACAGTACAAATGGGAAAGCTGGCTTGGCTAGGCTTCAAATTCGTGTGCTTGCTAAACACGTAGAGAAACACAAACTCCACACACACTGCTCTGGCTGCTCTCCTGGCACTGCCAAAATACAGAGCCCAGAGAGAACAGCCAGAGGCTCAGTTACCAAAAGGGGTAGCAACTTCCCTTGCTCTCCAGCTCGCTGTGCGTGCAGGGGGAAGGAAGGCCCAGAGGAAGATGAACAGAGGATGCCGCAGCAGAGCGGTTACACAGAGGGTGAGCGGAGCCTGCGGTCAGGGGAAGCATCTGCCTGGGCAGTCCGAGGTGGCTGCAGGCCAGAGATACAAACCTGCTCCTGGAACAAAAATCACATGAGGCGCACAAAACCCGTTTGACCCCTCTTCCTGCTCAAAGCAAGATTTTGGGTATCTCCCCAGAGGTGTCCTCAAGCTGCTCTATGTATTAACCCAGCACTCTTAAAAGTTGTGCCCTCGGCCGCTGCATCTCACATTGTGGCTTTCTTCAGCTGCTTTTGTAAACAGCTAAAACTATTTCTCCTGTAAAGGTGTGTGAGAAACAGAAGAAAACAAAAACCACCTACTTTTTTTAAGTTATATGACATTAGACTATGGGGAACATTAGGTGAAGGCTCCTGTGCTGCTTCTGAACACATAATTAAATGATTTTCGGTTGGCAAGAAAGCTATTTGCATTGGAAAATCACTCATAGGAACTGATTGCCACAAAATGGCACTACGTAATGAGCTCTCACAGTTCTGTAACCTCAGTGCTAGCTCAAAAACTCCAGAGATAAAACTCACCTCTTCTGCGTGGATACGTCAGGTTCACGCAAGCAATCCTTTTAACATCAAGCCAACACAGAGACTAAAGCAACTGTTAGCACTGAAGCACACCTGAAAAGACTAAGAATAGTCATATTTATCTTTCATCTGAGGAAGTCAGAATGACTGAAAGCGAAAGATACAATCCCCCGCTGCACAGACTGCTCTCCAGCTACTGCTGGAAACATGGGAAGCAAAAAGGTGAACCAGATGGGCAGTAGCCAAGCAGCTAGTGTAGTTCAGGCCCTGCCAGGTGATTTTTTGTTCCTGGAGTGGCACAATTTATTGCCTTTGGCCCTGTCAAAAGTTTTGCTTTCATTTATTTCATTTTAAAATATAAAAAAAGTAAGAAATACTGGCAGTACGCACTGCAGCATACGGCATGACAGAGGGCTCACCACAGCCAAACTCATGCTGGACCTGTGGATTTTTAATTTACTCTTTTTTTAATCACTGTCATTTCTGCCTCACCAGGGGCTCTTAGGAATGGCACTACTTTCTTCAGCACCCATTGCTCCAAGGTGAGGACTCATCCTCCCAGGAATGAACTCAGTAACTGAGTCACACCTGCTGTGTTTATGTCAAGGGGCACCAGGATGACATCCACATTGTCTCGTTTATACCACCTGACACTTCACTGCAAAAAAACCCTCACCCAGCATCTGGCAGCCTTTCCACACCATGCCCAGTGTCCCTTCTATGTGCTGCCTGTACTGAAGGTCACAGTGCTCACTCATTTAAAGCATGAAAGGCAGCGCTGTGGGGAGGCCGGGCACACTTGCAGACCTCATGACAAGTCTCAAAGCTTGCCCATGATGCAGGTGTTTTCAAACAAACACATCCTGCTATTTATCTTCTCCTCACCCCAGCTTGGCGCTTCTGCAAGTCTTCCATTAGCCAGGTTTTCAAGCCTCAGTTCTGGACATACATGCAGTGGCCAGCTTCCTATAGGGCAAGGAATGTCCCGGAGGCAGGAGAAATCCCGTCCACACAGCCTCCTTGCAGTCTGCTCCATGGCACCCAGTTCGTGCCCAGAGGTGCTGCCCAGGGCAGGCAGCTGCTGGTGAGACATTACCTCTGTGGGAGGTTTGAAAAATCAGTCGGTTTTCCCTGACTTACTGAAGCACAACAGCTTCAAGGACAGCTGGATTTCCATGTTAAAAGAATTAGGGGAAAACACCTCTTTTTGTTCACGTTAAGGCTGTAGTCTACTCATTGCATTTTCCTATTTCTGAGATCTGGAAAATCACACTTGTGAGTGAGACATGTCATTTCACAGTTAATCTTCATTCCAACCAAGATGGAATTCACCCAGTTCAGTGCATGGGTGAAGTTCAGTTGTAGTTCTGGAAACTGCGAACACCATGGATGCCCACGATCACCCCACCAAGATCACAATCCAAACCCACTGTTTTCTCTTTTGGAAAATGTGAGCTAAGTAAACCCATGAGACGTTCCTGTTAAAGCTAACTGAGAGAACAGAGAAAGGCTGCAGGTTGTCTGGTCCTATGAGCTATATATTAAAAATGTATGTAATTTATCTTTTGTGCAATGTACTGAAATGAAACTCAAGTTTCATTTTGGCACAGCTGTGCCAGTGCTCAATGTCCCTCTCCAGTTTCCCAGAGGTGCTCTCAGCAGCTCTGTTTCAGAGCTCCATTTTGCCACTCTGTAAAGAGCTCGCACTGTCTGAGGGAACTGCTCCCCCCTCAAGTAATGCCCCATCCTGCAGTGTCAAATACAGAAACGAGTGAGGGTCCCTCAGCAGTCCCTGAAAAGCTTCTGGCATCTCTAGCTAGCAACTCAGTATTTTAACTTCTGGCTTGCCCTCAACAAGAACCAATCTGCCCTCCCCAAGGACAGCAGGGTGCTCGGACATCTGGGCTCTCAGATCAGCACTCTGTGTACTTGGATATCTGTATCCTGCAGATGAAACCATATAGATGCTTATTAAGCATCTCTGCCACCCCAATCAACTCATTACTGAAAAAGATGCAGCCAATAATTATGCCAGATGGTATCTGAGCTCTGGAAGGGAGACCACACATGATTGCCCTTGTGGGTTAATAAGAGTTCAAACAACCATTAGTATCTGTATTAATCTAGTAATTGCCTGGCGTTACTGGAAAAAAATGAAGATTGTGGTGTTTCTCTGATACCTTTGATCTGTTTATTTGCTAAGTTACTATGGTTCGTTTCCCCTTGGCTCGAGTTGACACTGGCTGGGTAATTTTTCTCAGCATTTCATAGAATCGTACAAAAAAAAAAAAAGGAGTATGCCATTTCTTTTAAAAGATCCTAATACCTCCACTGTGAACCTTCTACAGAAAGTGCCTTTTCTCTGCTACTACACCAAGTCTTATCCAAAGGCAAGCAATTCCGACCCAGTGAAAGCAAGACGTGCTCTCAGTTCCTACAGCAGTTGAAAAAGGTGATGAAACACTGCACAGTCATCAAAATAACTGCACTGAATTATTGCAAATCTGTGTCCTTCTTTTCCCACTGCACTGAATTGTCTTAGGTGTGCCCAGCACATAACAGTTCCAGTAAAATCAGAGATCTCTGCGTGTTTCCAGCTCTCTCCTTCTAATGTACTGAAATCACACTGCAGAGCCAGGCCCTGTGACATAGTTGCCTTGAAACCATAGATCACTTGGCAGCATAAAATACCAAAATCTGAACTGTGGTGTGATTCTTTTAGGGTTTTTTTGTTGTTTCTTTTTCAGTGGAACAACAAGCCCTAAGTGTAATAAAGACAGTAAAATTGTTAGCAAAAGTATCGCCTTTAAAGCCTGATTCTCTTCAGGGTTTAGTAGTAAAAACAAAAAGATATCCTGAGAATTAAATCTTTCTCTTGAAAGTAGACAGCATGATTTGTTTTGAGTCACAAACTTCTCTAAATTACTCTAAACCACATTTGCCGAATTCACACAGCAAAGCCTTCTGTTCTTTCTTCTCTTTTGACTTCCAGCACTAGAAATTCAGCTTGGGGAATTCAGCTGGAACATCTCTTATTTATGTATCTCTGTCAAACAAATCCTGTGCCAGCTAAAGTCACCATTTCACCGCTGTTTTCTGTCAACACACAGACAGAAGAAGGGACCAAAGCTGATGCTACAGCCAGAGCCTCCCCAGCAAGGATGCTGACAGCGTGAGAATGAGTACATGCTCCCTTTCCATGCTCACGCTGGAGTGCAAATGCCTGCTCTCTCTTACACCATTATTCATTTAGAGTTCAGCCTAATGCTTCAAGTGTCATCACTCACAGATTTCAGTCCAACTCAGCGGGAATTGCCTCTGTGTTGGCTCGATACTGCAGACAGGAGAAAAAGAAAAGAAAAAATGTTCTACCTTGAAATAAAAATATTCTGCTGTCTCCTAACTGCACCAAGTACCAGGTCCATTATGTAAAAATGTGTTCATGGTGATTTTTAGGACAGAATTGACTACCACCACTTTCAGCCTCACTCCAGCAAACCAACTAGTGAGAGTTCTCCCGTATGGAAAGCTGACAAGATTTAACATAGAATTTTTCAGCCAAGAACATTCATCATGCACTGTCTCCCAGCTTGCCTCCAGCCTTCTGCCCCTGAAACACCCTTGGCCACACAAGCCACGGTTTGATTTTTCTGTCACCCACATTCAAGCTGCTGTCTCTTACTTTCTGCTGCATTCTTCCTACAGTTTGACCCTTGTAAAAATCCAGAAGTATCACCAGATAAATCCTTCATCCTGTTTGTGCCCAGTTCACCCACTGATAGAAACTTTTTTTCAATGCCAACACCAAATGTCTTTAAAAATTAATTAGAGTTCAGCGTGGCTGATTCCATGACCAAACTCTGCCAATGTCAAAGTTACATCCACACCAGGGTCTCACCATCATTAGTCTGGTCTACTTGCTTTTTCAGTTGTCACTATAAAAGGAGCAGTCAGCTGTTTTCTCAATTCCTCTGACTGGAAGGAGAAGAGGGCCCCCATGAGCTTCAGTATGATCTGTAAATGCCGAAAGGTCAGAGATACATTATCAGGAGGTACCTCCGTTTTAAAATAATGTCAGACTATTGTAAGTTGCGAAGTATTTCTAAAATAGTTGATTTTTTTTTAAGAGTTGGTGTCTGGAGAGTTGGGCTCTTTGTTTTTTCTTACTGTAACTAGAATTCAGAAACCAAAAGTCTAGCCCAAAGATCTACAAATACCATCTACCAAGATCAGAAGTGTCACTCAGCTTTTTCAAACATCTGGACATGAAGTCACAGCCAAATTTTAGGCATTGTCATTAAATGGACAGGTCCTTTTGGGCAGGCTGCCTGCAGCTGTGGGGCTGCACCTGGGGAGCAGCATGGGGAGCCAGGTACCTGGACAGGTCTGCAGGGATGCAGCCAGGCCAGCAGGAGCTTGGGTGCAAGTGTCCCCCAGCTCTGCCTCGTGTTGCTCCTCCATAGCAGCCTGATTTTGGGTTGCAGCTCGTCTCAGGCACCCACTGCCAAATGCCACTTGAGGAAGAGGTTTGTAGATGAGGAAGATGTTGCAGAGCCCCTTGGGCCATGACAGTGACACTCATGGCTGAGCTGTGGTCCTTTTAAACATGCCTGCTAGTTTACGCCTAACAGCGGGCTCTTATGAATCATCAGGTGCTGACATTTTTTCCAAATTGTCAAAGATGTCTGTCATGTGGTTGCATATTTCTCTAACACAAGCACAGGCTGGAGGGCAGCACTGAAGCTGGGGCCTGTGGAAAGCTGGTCCCTAAGGACAGCACACGTACGTACCACACACACACTGCATTGACAAGACCTGGCACACAGCTGCAAACGAATCCCTTTGCAAAGGTCAGAAAGTCAGACAAATACCTATATTGGAAAGCAATATAAATAAACCACTCTCTGTTCCCCATCACCACAGGCAGCTGAGCACCAATACACACTGGTAGTGATCCAGAGCACTTTCAGTCTCTCAGCAAGTCCAAATTTTGGGCTAGTTCTGCTCTTCAACAAAAACTTTAAGTTTTGAAGTGGTTGTACTATCTAAAGTACCAGATACATCGCAATCCTTCTCCAGGTCCTAAAATAATAGCCATTACTCTAAATTTTAACATTCTGGACAACATGTTTTTGTCCCTGACCATGTCCTTGGCTGAAATTCAAACCCGCTTCCATTCCTGAACTTTGCACCTAAATTTTGTCTCCTCAACGTTGCTTTTCAGTTCTTGAAACTGGTTTGTGGCTCACTTGCTTAAACTGAGTAAAATTCCTTGCAAAACTTTCCACTTTGCTTGTCCTCTTACCTCCACCTAAAGCAGGAAGTTATCCCCAGGCAGGGAAAAGAGAGCCATCCCTGTAGCACCCACAGTGGTCACCCCAAGCAGCCATCCCCCACCTCCTGCCCTGCAGCATCCTCTGCCTTCTTCCACTTGTGTTATTACCCTCCCTGGCAGTCACCTGTCCACAGAGCTCCCTTCCCAGATTTGATGCTTGCCAGCAAGCCACAGCTGGGATTCTTCTGAGAATCTGCCCCAGATTTCCCTCAGCAGTGAGAAAAAGCTGCTTTTTCCTGTACGTTGAAAGCTGTGAGATTGAGTCACCTTTCTTCTCATGTCAGAGAGCCAAGAGACTGAAAATCTTGTGTACGTCTGCAGCCGGAGCACATGGTGCTAAGTTAAAGGTGAAGAACTGGGGGTAATGAAATGACTGACATGCAACATGAAAAGAACACAAACATGAAAGCCTTGCCTGGGTTTCCTTCTGGTTGAGAGGTTCACTGCACAGCACCCAGACCCTTCTCAATCACCTGCCCAAGTTTGCCTTCAGCAGTGCAATGTAGCCTGTCTCCTGAACCTTAGAGAAGACAGACCTATATGAAACAAAACACCTCTAATTACTGAGAGCACCTTAAAACACAGCCTTTCACCACCAGCAGAGAGATTTCTGGAGAGGAGATCACCCATCTCTGAGCATGGCTCACCAGGAGGAAGGCACAGGGTGGCAGTAAGGCTCCCACAGAGCAGAGCCCCTTTTCTGCTGGGCAGCAGCTGGCCCCTGGATCCCCTGGCAGCTGGCGTGAGGCTAAAGGCAGGCTGGGCTTCCTCTGTGGCTGTGCACCACAGCACTGCTTGACCCGGCTGTGAAAACTCAGCTGAATGCAAACCAAAACCCAGCACTCACATTCCCTTTGTGGTTCCAGTATATACAAAAAAAATTGTGTTGGTGTAACCAGAATTAAGTTAACAAATATGACAGCATCACATACCTTTTTTTCCCCCTACCTTGTTGCTTACATGCTGTTAAGACCGGACTGAAAATCTCTGTCCTGCTGAGTACCAGCTGCCCCTTCCTGGGGTCCCTTGGACATTGGTGTGGGAGGTGCTATTGAGCAGAAGAGTAATAAGCCATAATTATATAGTGCATCCATTTGTTTGGGGGAGAATTACAATTCAATTAACATGCATTGGTTTCCCTCCAAACATATAACTTCTCCTCAATCCAGAATCATAAGTTCTCCTATACAGAAATGGTCAATATTTCTTAGTTTGATAAACCAGGATAAGCACAACAAATAGTTACTCTTTTAAATTACTCGAGAGGAACAAATTTTAAACCACCTGTAGCAGTTTCAGGCAGAGATTTGGCCGACATGCAGCAGGCTATGTGTATGTCATTAAACTGCAGTTCTAGAAGCTTGGACTCATCTTCATCTGAAATTTGATCTGACTTTTCACAAGTTTATGAGATCAGAAAGAATGGAAGAAACAATATTCTGGATGCTGGAACAATTTACTCCAAAGAACCAGGTGTCAATGCTGAAAAACATGAACCAACCATCATCTCTGCAAAAACCAGATTATGGTAAGAATATTAAAAAAATAAAGATCTTGTAGTTAAAGAAAAAGATATTCTGACACTTTCTCCCTCTCCCCACTTAATTCAGATCACAAGCCAGACTGCTAAATCAGCATCAGTGTTATAGCCCTACTTAGTATTGCTTCAGTGGTTGTGGTTATTTACAAAAAAATACCAGAGAAATTTTATGCTAAAATATTTAAATACTTGACTTTAGAACCGTTTACCAGGAAAACAACAGGAAAAGGATGTGGCCTGATAAATGCTTGTAACATCTTCATCAGTGTCATATATTTATTCATATGAATTTGATTTCACTGAAAATTAATAAGTGTGAGAAGTCTGAAGTGCAGGCATGTCGCGGTACCAAATGAGCAGCAATCAAGCTCCATTTTCAGGATGGAAGACAGACCTTTTTTAACTCACAGTGAATGTTGTCCACTAAAAACCCTTTGAACCTTTCACTGAAGGGGTATTTTAAAAAGGCACAGAACAGTGCAGGCTCAGTCTCTGCACACTCTGAGGGAAGCAAGCCAGTGGAAAGAGGAGGGGGGAGATGGCAGCAGGGAGAGGGCAGGAGCAGCAGCTTCTTCTTTTGGTTGAAACCCAGTCTGTGGAGCCACTGAGGACTACATCTCTGACTTTGCATACATAGATAGCATCCTGTAGATACAGAGGCTGGCACAAACCTCTCCCTGCCCTACTTAATACAGCCTCACCCTAACTGAAATGTTATTGAAATTAAACAGAAAGACTGAAATATTCAAATTAATTAGGCGATCACATACATACAAAACATGACAGGAAATACAATGTTGTCATTTAATACTTCTTTTGCTTGTTACTACATACTATCAACACAGTTTCAACACTTACCACCACAGAGCAGTTAATTCTGAATAGAAAAGGGCAGACCGACAAGTTTTTTTGGAAGAATGTAGGACTTCTAGAAGGGTGTGAACATCCAGCCATGATTGATGCAATGTTGTCTCTCCTGGGCTGCAGATAGAGCTGGGCCCCAGGAAGAAACAGGCGAAAAATAGCATGTTGGCCTTGGATATCTGGATCTGGGAAACTGCACTCCATTTCAGATGTCTTGTATAACCTTTGGAAAATCCTTCTTATTATTCCTGCTTTGATTCCCCACAAGTAAAATGGGAAAAAAGAAAACCCAGACCCTCCCTATGCCATCAGGACAAGACCAGAACAGGTACATTGAGAAGAGGACAAAAACCTCCAACCTTGGCTGTGCCCAGCAAGCAAAGCCTGTCATGGTGCATTGAGATGTCCTGTGCAGAAACCTAAATCACCCTAAATCGCCCTAAAAGTGGTGTGTCCAGGCACAAACACCACACCTCATCAGCACAGTGCTCAGCAGGGGTAATATTTGATAAACAGCTTGTTATATTAGCACAACACCAAACTGATGTGTCCAACTACGCATACAACAGGAGGAAAGAGATTTTCATTAGCAGCCAAATTCTCTGTGTGCTCTACTACTGGTGATAAAAAAGTTAAATTTTACACCTACGGCATGATATCATAAATACATGCATTGCTGCTGGCCTGTTAACATTAAAATAGACTGTGAGTCGATGTTTGGCACAACAATGGTACACAGACTTTACATAGTGAAGTGATAGAGCAGAACACAGAGAAAGCAAAATGAATTCTAGTAAAAACATTTTTTTAAAAGTTTCCCTTTTTCCTCGCAAACAGGTCTTTTGAAAACATACGATTTTGTAAGAATATTTTCTTCGAGGAATATCTTATCTGTAGAAATTCAGGAAAACACAGATTTGTCAGATTTTCACTGCTGTCTCTGCATTTCTAACTAATTAATCTCTTAATGCTAATTATCTAAACTTGGAGGTTTGCTGTCTTTCAGTTTCTGCTACCACAGGAAAACTGGAAATCATGATTCAGCTGCCAACCTGAGTTTTTCTCTTAACACAGTTTTTAACTCTTCCCCTAAACTTCCACTGCTGGCTCTAGTCAAAGACAGGGCACCACTTGAGACACACTTTTTCTCTTGCCAAAAATGACTCTTAGGTTCTTCTTCCGCTCACTACTTTCTTGTAATGAAATGACATTCAGTGACCTTCCCTCCCTGCCATGGGGCTGCTGTAAATACGTCTGGCAGTTTCTCACAGGCACGCTGTGACATGACACAGGTCCCAGAAACAAGGCAAGGAAAACTGACTTTTCCTATTAAGAAGAAATGGAGCCATGAGATGTGGGCTCTGATCGAGACTCCTGTGGTCACCACAGGGTGCACCAGAAGGATGCAGTTCCTCGGCCATATGAGCAGCCCAGCTGGCTCAAAATGAGTGCAACTGCCTTTTGGAAAGGAGGTCCAAGCAGGCAGTTATTTTCCTAGAGCTGTGTGTGCAATTCACAACTGTGAAAAATAAAATGAGATCTCGGTCATCTTCAGTAACTGATTTTTTTTCCCCACCTTGCAGAATTCCAGCTGAAGTGCCTGTCTGATCTTGCCGGGTCAGTCATATGGTTTGGAAGTTTGTATGTTGTCTCAGGAAATAGCTGATTTGTGAAAATGCTGTCTCAAGTCTTTCAAAGGTAATGATAATTTGAAGACCAGTGTAGCTAATGGTTTAAGTAGCAAAAAAAATACCTTAGAAGAGCGAAGATGACTCAGCCATTAGCAGAAGAGACACACAGGCTGTGACGTGTTATGCAGGGCCCTCAGCTGGGGTGCATGAGCCTCATTCTGCGGAGCCAGAGAAAAACTGAAAGTGCAAAATCTGCAACACAAGAGACAGATCTCCACCAGTTTTAAATTTCACCACTCTCACGGTAGTGAGATGGAAAATATCTACCCTGCTGATCTGGACTCAGAAGTCCCACAGGAGCATCCCCAGCTGATTTCTCTGTGGAATCTGAGACGTGTCTCTCAAAAAATACTAGATCAGTTCAACACTAAACATGTCAAGGCTCAAAAAGCCAGACCAGCTCATCTGCTCTCCCAAGTAGCAGATTTAACTCCTCCAGCACTGAAAGGACCCATGTTCCCTGGGGCACTCTTGCACAGCCAAGGTTGGCTGGTGCCTCCCTCAGTCTTTCCAGAGGACACTGAACATCAGTGACAAGGCCATTGCCTGAGGTCAGACCATTGTACTGGCACAGCAGCTTCCCAGCCCTGGCCCCTTGGCCCCACCAACCACACACAGTCAGTCCTTGTGGCCACTTCCTCCACAGAAAAGCTTCATTTCAGCTGTTCCTGTTCTTTGGTCTTCTCTGCCCATAACCATCAGAGCTTTTAGCTCTCCCTTGCTCATCATTCCAGGGCGAGGATGCTGGGGCAAACAGAGCCAGTGAGGACAAGGAGCTTAATGCTTGGCTGGTGGGGACAGGTTGGGATAAACTGTCTGAGCTATGTGATAAGCTGTTCCTCCCGGTGACAAACCACAGGCAGACAGACACATCGCAGGGCTGAAGCCGAGTTTCTCGTTTCTCCTGTAGCCACGAGATGGAGCAACTCAGTTACAAACAGTTCTGCAGAGCCACCAGATGAAGGTGATGGGACATTTCATCCCAGTTCTGGCTCACCCTGAGGCTGCAGGCAGTTCTGGCTCACAGCAGTGGATGCTCTCTCTTCTCAAGCAGGGCAAATACTTTCCTCACTGGTTAGGCTCTGATTTAAATAATGAAAAAACTCACCACGTCTTCACTGCACAGCCCTGTGTGGTGCAATGGTTACTGACATGAACTAAACTGGAAGGCTGACAGCAGCATCAGCCCCATGCTGACACTCTTCCCATGAGCCAGGACTGACAGCAGGAGAGCCAGGACCATGGCTGGGATGGCTGGCACAGCTCAGCACTGCAAAGAGAAGGTCGGCCTTAAGGCACAGGGAATGAGCAGAACTTCACTGGTTGCCACTGAGGGATGTGTGTGTGGCCTCAAGGTGAGATTTGTGTGGCCTGAAGGTGAGATATATATGGCCAGAAGGTGAGGTCTGTGTGGCAGCAGCGATACGGCAAAGTCCTCAATACTAATGAAAAAATGCATGTGAAGCAGCTCCTTCATCAGGAAAAAGGCACAAGATGATGCATTCAGCATCTGAAATCACGTGAAACAGGAGGTGCTTCACACACTGGCG
This sequence comes from Struthidea cinerea, assembly GCA_013397865.1. Taxonomy (NCBI): domain Eukaryota; kingdom Metazoa; phylum Chordata; class Aves; order Passeriformes; family Corcoracidae; genus Struthidea; species Struthidea cinerea. The sequence goes on along the minus strand of VZTI01000139.1, from coordinate 36,514 downwards.
GCATTGGTGACACACACAGAAGTGTCAAGGACAGAGGAGAATGTGCAGAGGTGGCCCTGTTCTCCCAAGTCTCCAAGAAAAGGGACCCACAGTTGGACTTGGAGACTTTGTGAAGAGACACATCCCATTAGCACAGAGCAGAGCCTGTGTTGAGAACAGAAAGGTACCTTGGCCGCCCACTGCTTTCTCCCCGCTGCATCCCAAGTGAGATATTAATGAACAATGTGAGAGTCCTTCATGGGCTATCACAGCCTTTCCATTGTGCTGCTCACTCAGATTCATTTTACCCTCTCCATCAGCCCTCAGAATCACACTTTTTCATCCATTCCATTTTGAAGGGAGAGGAGCCTTCACACCTTGTCCCAAGTGCATTTGTACCCCTCGTGCATGCCTTCCTGGCCCTTTCTCCTCGTACTCTTCCCTGAAAAACCCACAAGGATACTGCTGGAAAAAAAAGCAGCTCACTCACTGGTGGTGGCCAGACTAACCCTGACACTGCTGCTTCCTCATCCTGCCTTTTCCAAAGCATCTTTCTCCAGATGTGTAGTGTCATGGGGCTCTGTGCAGCAAGGGGACACCTTGCCCAGGGACACCTGGTTCTGGGCAGCCTCCAGCAAGGTGGGCAGTGTTCAGATGGCTCAGAACATGAGGGTCAAAGAGAAAATGAGGCAAAAGAAAAAGCACCAAGTGTGTGAGGGGAAAACCTTCAGTGGGAAGAGAGAGCACCCGCTCTGAGCATTGGTGGCAGTTTCAGAACTGGCATCTGCAAACCCCAGAGCAAGGCAGGAGCACAGAGACTGCTCTGGCAGTGGAGCTGACGTCCGTGCTGACGGCAACCCTGCTTCCCACCAACCAGGCTGGCCCAGCCCCAAATACCTCTTCATGGTGGTGGGTGCCTGCCTGCGCTGTGTGTGGGTTTTTGTTCACATCCAGAATGCAGCCATGGTCACAAGACCACCACAGCATACACAGAAGTGAAATCTAGATGAGAAATGAGATAAGGTATTATTCACTCAAACTTGTATTGTTTTTTTCCTTTGTTGGTGTTTCTTTCTTTTTCTTAAATAGAGTCATTTCAACTCAAATACCATGGGGAAACCCCAAGGGACTATTTCTTCTCTCATCTCCGACCCCCCATCTCTTTCAAAGATGCACAGTTTTAGTTTAGCCAATATAATCCTCGGTTTGGGAATTTAAGGAGTATGCAGAAGACCAAGCAAAACTACATCTGTGGCCTTTCTTTCCCTTTTTGGAAAGAACACTGCCAACTTGCATACAATGGCCAAAAAAACCCACCTTTTTTCCCCCTTCCTACCTGAACAAAATCATCACCTGACACTCTCCATGGGTATATTCCCTACTCCCTAGGAGAATAAACAGATCTAAGAGTAACCCTTGACTCTTTTGAAACACCAAGTTGAAGTGAGCATACCAAATCACCACTGAAAATCAGAAATCTCTTTTTCCTTTCTGATATCATGAAAAGTAAGGGAAAAATGACAACGATAGCTCAGGATTTAGATCAAAGCACATTTTGACAACTAACACTCTACTCATGGATGCAATGTACAATCAATAAAATCCTGTACTGGAGAAAAAAAAAAAAAAAACAAAAAAACAAACCAGAGAAAGGTCTGTAGTGCCAGAGTTTCTTTCTGTGTTACCAGAACCTTCTTTTAATGGGTGACTCATGGAGATGTTAGTCCCACAGAGCCACGTATTTACATCCTTAAATGAGCTGTGTGACATCCTATGTACATAGTGCCTGCACGCAGACCCAGCGTGGGGAGGCCGGTGCTGTAATGGAAATCTGTGATGAAACCAAGAGCAGCAGCACTTTGTGCTTTCTGACATTCTGACCAGCAGCTGCTTTGCATGCAGCTCACTCTGCTGCCTTAAAAGAAAACACAAGACTCCAGAATTCTACAGGCTGAGAAGGAGAAAAAGTCAACAACCAGAGCAAGAGACAGCCCAAAGGTAAGATGACAAGAAATATTTCACTATAGCAAAACCTTGCCTTAAAAGCTTTCCTCTTGTCACAAGATCCGAAAACTAAATATGTTTTATATAACTTGCATTGCTTACAGCATAGCTAACTTTTTTAATGACTGAACAAAGCTGCCCTTTGAATTTATGCTTCAATTAATATTTTTTCTGTTAATTTTTAATAAATCTGCACAACAGACCCTAGTCTGAAATATCTTTTAATCATAAGTAGAATTTTCTTAGTTAAAACATCTTGGTGAGAAGCTGAAAGTCTATTTCTCTAGACCCAGAATTTCCTAGACACACCATCAAACAAATTAAAAACAAGACTGAAGAGAAAGGAAATTAGTAATGAAATCTCCTCTGGAGGCATTGAAGTAAAGAACTTTGTCAGTATTTATTGCTTTTCAGCAATTCCTCAATTAACTTTTCTTCCCTTTGGCTCTCAGTAGTGGGCTCCCTCCCAGCATCAGACTCCCAGTGCTTCACTCGTGAAGGTGACTCAGCAGGAGAGCAGTATGTTGGGTGTCCAAGCTTAGGTCACCTCATGCCATCAGTGAAAACCCCTTGTTGGTCATGGACCACCTGAATTTGGAGCTTGGGGACCCAGCCCAGCTCCCACCAAACTCTACAGTCCTGTGCTGTGAGCAGGTTTGACTCCCAGAGAGTGAACACCCTGCAGCACAGCAAGGAGCGCTTCTCCTCCCCAGCCTCTCCGAGCCCCAAACGCTTCACGAGCTCAGGCTTTCCTGTCCTTTGCCATTTGGGTGAGGAAATGTCACTTTTCCCCCCCAGCCTCCCCTTGGTTCCTCGCAGGGGGCAGCAGAGCAGGCGCTGCTGGCAGGGCTGCGCCCCACTGAGCCCTGTCCCCCCAACACCTCCCGGGCAGTGCTGCTCTGCAAGGAGGCTTTTCTTACTTCTGTCTAAGCTAGTAACTTATCGAATCATTTGCCTGCCGTTACTGTGTCCTTGAGGAGCAAAGAACTAAATTTCCTTTTTGCTGATCTTAATCTCACTCAAAGAGATCTTAATGTCTCAAACCACAGGGAGAGTTTACCTGTGAAATACTCAGGGGGGTGACTTGATCTGCAGAACAGAAACTGACTGCTCAGTTGGCAAACAGTTGACAAATGTGAAATGGAACAGCATCAAAGTCAGCAACTCATACAGCAAAGACACTGGTTTGAAGTAAAAACTAGAGAACGGCAGGAGAAGGTAATTTCTGGGTGCTGACAGAAAGATCTCTGACAGACTTTATTTACAGGTTACATTTGCTGTCACGGAACTGGCTGGAGGAAAGGATCAGGTATTCCTGGGCATTTGCATTTTTAAGTGACTACAGCATTGCAGAAACCAATGAGCACCTTCCTAGTCCTTATCAGGAGAGTCTGAGGGCAGGATCGAGCCAGAAGCCTTCCTCTAAAGAAGATAATTACTTCATGACCCCAGCTCAGAGAGTGCCTGCCTCGACACTTTTAGTCCCCTCTTTGCAGAGGAAAATCCAGCTGCATGTTTCCTGTAAGCCCCATCTCTGCTGTGGTAAGTCTGGCTGATTAGACAAAATCTCATCCTTCTTCTAAAGACTTAACCTCTGCTGAGAAATAGCCTATTGGAAGCTTCCTGCCTGCAGCTTTTAGACAGCTTTTAGAAGGGCCAGAGGTAATCACAGTCCCTCTCTGCCCAGGGGTGGTGGGAGAGGGTGCAGGATGGCAGTGACTGTATGGGATCTTGACATAAATAAATGTGGGGGACCCTCATGTTCTTGGCTCCCCAAGATCTCTTACGATCGCTTGATGCAGGAAACCGGATCCAAGTAATTGTCTCCACCTTCACAATCCAAGAAACCGTAAAATCAGGGTCTGCTACCTTGGTTCTGCAAAGAGATTGAATCTCTCCCAGGGGATGGTGCAGTTGCATGCTCTGCCCAGCCTAAATTACAGGACAGCACAGTCTGGGGTAACAGGTAACAGTGCAAGTGAGGCTTGGACACCAGAAAGCCCTATCCCCACCTGGAGGTACAACCTTGCCCCAAAATCACTGGCATTGAGCAGCTCCGTGTTACCGGGAGCTGCAATTCAGCACGCAGCAGTCCAAGAGGAAAAAAAAAAAACATTTCCAAGACTGTGGACACATAGAGACTTCACTGGCCTTTGTATTGTGTGTTATATGTGATCTTCATCCTTCCTTGTGGTGCTTTTCTTCTCTTCCAGCATACCTGGAGATATGAATGACACCCATGGCAAAGGCAGTATCAGTGCTACCGTGGAACTGTTCCAGCTCATCGTGTACACCCCCACTTTTATCCTGGGATTGCTGTTCAACATAATGGCTCTGTGGTTCCTGTTTTTTAAGGTTAAAAAGCTGTCAGAATCTACAGTCTACATGATAGCCCTTATATTCCTGGATACTTTGCTGTTGTTTACTCTTCCTTTTAAAATAATTTCCTACCACCTTCAGGACAACTGGAACTTGGGGTCTCTGTTTTGCTCCACCTTGGAGAGTCTTTACTTTGTGAACATGTATGGCAGCATCCTCATCTCCCTGTGCATCTGTGTGGACCGGTACATCGCTATCCGGTACCCTTTCATGGCCCTCTCCCTCAGATCCATCAAGAAAGCTGCCATGGTCTGTGCTCTCATCTGCCTGGGCACCTCCGTGGGGACAGTCTCTACTTTCCAACTGCATGGACAGGGCCACAATATTTCATCCTGCTTCCATAACTTCTCCAAGAGGACATGGGAAAACGCAGGCCTGTTCTGCACCTTGGAGATCATCTTCTTTGGCAGCATGGCAGCCATGACTTTCTGCACTGCCCAAACCGTCAGGTGCCTGAGAAAGCACAGAAACCCAGACAACCCCCAAACACACAACACCAGAGCAGAGAGGATAGTGGTGACAAACCTGGTCGCCTTTTTGGTGTGTTTCACACCTTACCACGTGGCATACTTCATGTACTTTTTGGTGAAGAACAACATCATCCACATCAGTTTTCAACAAGTGCTACGAAACACTGTTCAGGTCACCCTTTGCTGGGCAAACCTGAACTGCTGTCTTGATGGGGTGTGTTATTATTTTGTTTTAAAGGAGTCCTTGGAAGACCCACTGCAAAACAGTGAAAAAAGAGCCACGCAAAAGCCTTGATTTATGTACTGCATGTTCATTACTTGGCATGATGTGTGGAGAGGCTTTTGTGGAAAGTACAGGGTTCTGAACTTCTTGCCTAAGCAATTTGCTTTAAATATTCACATCTGAAAATATTTCCTAGAAACCAGAACTAAGTCCATTTCCAGGAGACTGTTCCTAACATTTTTTATTTCTTTACATAATGCTTTCTGTTATTATTTATGGGTAAAAAAAATAATTAATTGTTCCTATAAATAGTAATGCATATTTCTTTGGATGTGATTCTTCTTTATTTTGAAAAGAAAAAAATGTTCACTTACATGTGGTAGCAGATTTCAGCTTCCCTGTCCACACTGTACCTGCAAACCTTTCTCAAAACTTTAGTCACTACAGACTTGGTCTGTTAAGAAACAAAGACTTGAAGTTCATGGTAGAAAGCTTCAGACTAAATTCTGTTGCCTCTCCTGTCCTGGTCACGTAACTTGTACTCACATACACGCACCTGTCGGGTTTAGGCTCGCACATGCTCTTTGAAAAAGAAAATAATGATTGTAACTAAATGCAAAGGCAACTTTAGGTTCACATGGGTATATCAAGATCTCCATGCCATTCCTCCACTGGTTGACTTGCTTTGCAAGGCGCAGCACCTCTTTAAGTGACAGCTGTTGTGACTACCTCATCACACATCTAACTAATGCTGCCACTGGCTCAAACCCCCACACAGCACACATTAACTGACTCCCCAAGTTCCAGGCTTCCTCACCAGCTCCTCTCCTACTTGCAGGCTTTTCACATCTGTTCCTTCCTGCTTGGTTACAAACATAGTTTCATGAACAGAGTGAAACCAAATGAGCATGAAATAAAAACCCCTAGTCCAATGTAGTGGCAAACACATGAACCTGAAGGAACAACCCCCACCCTTATGGGGGATAAGATAAGAGCAGCCCTGATCCCTAAGGCAGTAGCCAGAAACACAGAACCCTGGGGGAGAGCAACCTTTTGGACCTCAGAGCAAGCTGAGCTCTACCATTCCCCAAACAAACAAGGCAATAAAAAATAATCAAGCAGTGAGAGCCTAACATGCTAGTCAGTTACTTCTTATCAGTGCTCACAGGCACAGATAAACCCAAAGACAACCTGCATCCAGCCTGCAGAGAGGCAGCCCACTGCTCTGGGCGACCCCCATTGCTGCCTGCATCACTGTCCCAGCAATCAGCTGCCACCTTCCTGAGGGATGAGGCTGATTTAACAATCAAAGCCAAATAGTTTTCATATTCATGCTGAGCTGGATCCTTGCAGTATCTTTTCTAGGCAGGGATACTAATCCCAGCCTTTGAACTGTCTCTTTTCCATACACTTTTGACAAGGATAATGCACAAACTGTGTATTGATTTCTCCCCTGAGCTGGTGATTTACATGTGGAGGCTCCAGTCTGTCAAAGTGAGTGTTTTTGAAGTTGCTACATCTATGTATGAGATTGTACCAAAGAAATCCAGTTCCAGTTGGGGGAACACTGACCCAGTGCAGACCTAAGTATGTGCTGCTGTTTACAGAGTTCTTTTAGTGCTCAGGAGATGAATTGTGCTTCTGAGAAGATATGGACTGTGTATTTACCCTATGTCCTGGTTATAAAAAAATGCATGAAAATAAAATTCACCAGGATATTCTGGCAAGAATTCCCTCTCCATATCAATGACCATTTCCATTGATTCCCTCAGTTACTTCAGAAACTCTGACGAGCTTCCCTGCCAGCAGACAGGGAATCCTCATCAGGTCACTGCTCATAACTTACCTCTTAACTAACTATACTTCAGTAGACACAAAGATTTTACCATTGCGACTTCAGGCTCCTTTTGGAAAAAGAGTTAACAAATCATAGAAGAAAACAGTGCTGAGGCAAAAGAGTTGTTTTACATCTCAAAGCAGTAGGCCATGCCAAGAGGGCCTCCACTTTAACTGATAATGCCTGAACAGAGGGAACAGGGATTGCGTCAGTACCTTGGGAGGCAGAAAATGCCGAAGTGTATGAGAAAACTGATCTCAATTGCTCTTCTGTAGCCTGAGGCAGCTCCATTAGTTTCACTGACATGACTTTGGGCTTACACTGCAATAACTGAGACTAGAAGCTCACCTGTAGTTTTATGCTTCCTCTGTTGCTCAGCTTTTTTCCAAGTATGCCTGTTCTTTGTTTTGTTACCCTACTGTCCTTGGTCCCACAGATCATAAAGAAACTTGCACTGTAATTTAATTTAGAGTGCTGGTAGACAGCAGGGAGATGAACATTAAACTCAGGAATTTTTGGCTTCTAGGCTACCTTCCTCAGCAATACCATACTGCTTAGAAGGGGTTGGGATGTTGACCAGATTAGGCCTTGTTAACACTGTACAAAGAACAAGTTAAAAATGCTTGAGGCATTTCTTCTTCTCCTGAGCATCTCCTCTGTGTTTCTCCAGTGATTCTGGCCACTGATTTGTCTAGAAACAAACAGGCTGAGGTGTGGAAAAGCTAGTACCTGCCTATGGACAGGGTACAGCCAAGCACTGTCTGAGCTGCCTGCCTCTCCACATGGCCCACAGTGCCACTGCCAGCTCTAAGAGAGCACTAATGATCAGGGCACAGTAAGGACTTTCATTCTAGATTCCTGGGAGAAATCAGAGTATTGTAAAGGCAACACTTTCTACTCAAAAGTTCCCTGATGGATCTTACTGCCTCGGGGCCTCTGAACATTCACTGTCCAGGTCAAAGCTAGCGTGGTCTGATCCCTTCTTTAGGTAACTGCAGCAGCTGCAGATAACCTGCATTGGCAGGCATTTATATCTAAATCATGACACAAGGTATCACCAACAGAATATTAAAGACATAGAGTGCTAAAAAATAAAAGGAGAAAAAAATCTGAAAACCTGAAAATCATTTGAAGAAAAAAGAAAGCAAACCCAAGGATTTGTTTGGAAACAATTCACCCCCAAGAACTGAGGACTCATTCCTAACACATACAGGTCTTAGCTTAAAATCATTAGTTTATTCTAAAAAAAATGGAGTGGGGGCTAGAGAGCTGCTATGGAGCATGTTTTCTGCTTGCACTTGGGTTTGCATTTGGACAGTGAAAGGCAAAAGGTTTGAACCAGTACTGAAAGCTCAGTGGGTCATGGCAGTTGATGAAGCTGCTTTGCTGGGGAACTTCACCCTTTGGGCCAACCAAGGCATTTCATTTGAGAGGCCTTTCAAAAATGCACCCTGAGGCTGCCAGATTTCTTACCAAGTGGCTTGTGTTCCAGACATTCAAGCCTGTATCCTGTTCACATAAGCAATTTTCCCAGTCACTTATTTGCAGGTTTCCCTGAGAGACTGGGCGTGTGCTTCAGCAGCAAATGCTCTATTCCCTGCAGCCTCACTCACCTGGGAAAGCAGTGAAGCTCAGACTTAGATTAACTCTGCACATCTGTCCTTCACTTTCCAAATTTCTTGTCTTCTAGTACAACTATTATCTTATGGGTCAGGCTCGGGAAGTATCTGTTTGGCTTGGGAAAAAATAAAAGGTTTAAAAGAAAACATCACTGATGATATTTACAAATAACCAGGGGAATCCCAACCGAAGCATTCATCTCCCAAATAAAAAGAATCAACACAGCTACCAGGCATGCAGAAAATTCTACAGAGTTTTTGCTATTTTAGGAATAAAAAACAAAAAAGTAAAAAAAATCACTTTATATATTTTATGAAAGATGTTCACATACAATGAATGGAAAAAAGTATTTACCATGAACAATATCATATCTGTGATCAGTGGTAATGAGAAAAAACTTCAGAAAAGTAAGTCTCAACAGAAATAAAAAGGGGTTTATAGAGATTTTCTTATGCTTCATTTCTCTCAAAATGTTTTAGCATTTTTACTGCTGCTAAAATTGGTTAAAATTGCCCTTTGTTCTCTCTGAAGGACAGCAACATGGACTGAAGAGGAATTTGTAGCACTGTAGATGCTAGGCAGAAGCCCTTGAGAAGTGAAATAGTTAATTTTGCTCTGAAAGTGGAGTTCTACAGATAGGCAAAGGCAGAAATCACACCCCATCTCCCTTCACAGCTATTTCCCCACAGTGCAAAGCTGTTTGCATGCGCTTTCCATCTGCTGCATTTATTGGTGGAAGTCTCACAAAGAAGTAAAAATGTCCTAAGTGGGACCACAAAGTGGTGGAGAATTCCCACGGCTGACCTTGGTGTGACAGGGACACACAGAGTCCTGTGTGGGTCCAGTTTTGGAGAGAGGACACCGATCTCACACCCGACCTGTGCAGTTTGCTCCCCGATTTGCAACCGGCCAGTGCAAAGCTACAATTCAGTCAGGTGCTCCAGCTTGCCTTACTCATCCCTGTCCTCATCCTTCCTTCCCTTTCACAAGCTTCTGCCTTCAGCTTTTTGGAGGCCCTGAATCCTTTAGCAAAGCTGAGACTTCTCCCTCCACTGAGTTTCCTGCTACTGAGAAAGGTCTACCATAGCAACAAACTAATGAATCAGTGTCTTTAGCTACTGGGAAATGCAAAGGACGCCTACAACCTCCTTCATTTTGTTTATTCTTATTATTCTGATTTTATATGCTGTCACTTCGTAAGAATGGCATTTACCACATTTTCTAATGTGATAAAAAAGTTGCTGCGGGACAGTGTTTAAACGAAAAATCTATGAGGAATCAGAAATGTTTCCCAGGAAGAAGAGCTGAATCAGTGCCATTTGCAGACATCAAACGATGTGAAACCTCACATCTGCTGTACGCTACAGATTCCTATTAATCCTTCTCTCTATTCCAAGACAAAAAGAGCGTTAGACTGGGACTATGTTTGAGAGCAAGCATCAGCAGTTTAGAGCTATAAACAATGGTGGGCAATTGTTAATCCAAAACTAAGCATTACAAACCCAGGAAATCCAGTTTAGATTACACTTCAGAGTACACCACAAGAATCCCAACCATTCCTGGGTAAGCATTAACTTTGTGACTACAAGTAAAGCCACCTCCCAGAGTCCAGCATTTAACCTGGGCTTGCTTGGCCTGCCGTCACTACCGAGACAGTGAAGGATACCGTCTGACACAGCTTTTATCAGTTTAAAGAGAAGCTTAGGAAGGAAAACACAAGAAGTTGCAGACAGCAGAGACCTGACTGACTTAATTCATACTGATAGGAAGTGGTGTGGTTTGAAAAGGTTGCAGCTGGAAGGGGGCAGGAAAAAAAAGGACTGTGACTTTTGCCAGACCCAGCTCAGCATAGCAGTAAAAACCCTGCAGGCAGGTTTGTTTCCCTCATGCAGAGCAAAATAACTTGGAATTAATAACAAACATGCTATTTAGACCTCTTTGTTTGAGCAGTGAGAAGACAAAAGGAAGCCTGAGTTGTAAAACATCCTGTTTCACTCTGAGCTCAACTCTTGCTGCTGCTCCTGCCTGCAACTACACAAAGACCTTGGGGTGGGACCCTGCTCTGTGACGAGGGGTGTTTGTTTCCTTTTGAGATGCACTGTGGTATCCCACCCTGCCTCCAACGTGGAATTGAGCAGAGATGGGCTATTCCTGGTCCATCTCACTTCGGCCCATCTCTCATGGCACAAATCATACAAAAGGAGCCAGATGTAAGCTATCAGGAGTGGGAGAAGGTAAAGCAATGGGCTGGACACGTCTGCATTTGTAACCCACTCCATGCTATAATGGTAAGAAAAAACTCAACAGGACACTCAGCAGCAATGGTGAGACCTTTAATGCCCCTCTCCTTTGCAACACAAAATACTGAGGCTAGACTAATATGCTACCTTGGTTTGGAACAGCAGGGCAGAAACCAAGCAGTATCACTGAGTCCTATCCCAGATTTCATTTCTGGACATAATCACACCATCCAAATAATTTTTATGCTCTATGCTATTATGTGTTATTTCTCTCTCAAATTAGCCTGTGTCACTTGCCTTGTGATGCCCACATACACCTGTCACAAAACATCTTTAGAAGATGTCCCAAATCTCTCTCCCACTTTTTGCCAATCAAAAATCCAATCCTGTGGGTAAATACACCCGTTCTAACTTTCAGGCTATCAGATTGTTTAACTTGAACAACACAGCAGCCCTTACTTCCTTACTGAAAACTACTTTGTTTGCATTAGATGAAGCATTTGTTTTTCCAGAACTCCACCGCATGCGTCCAAGAATCTTATTCCTAACATTCTCCCCAGTCACATTACAGGTTTACAATCCAGCTCCCACCTCATGTCCTTTAAACACAGATGCAAAGAGAACCACATAGGTCACAATCTCTTTTATCAAAGTTTTGGCAAAACTGCTCAGGTCACAAAATATTATTTTCTTGGTTATATACAAAATGTCAAAACAGCAAAGCTTGAATGTCATTCTGTCAGGGAGCCAAGAGGAAGGAAGGACTTTGCTGGTCAGCACAAGGACACCTGGAAGTCTTGTGATATTTTGAGTGTTAATGAAGACAGCACAAAGAACCATCAGGCAAGTTTCTCAAATCAAACAAAGCAGCAGCACCACCAGCCAATTGCAAGTGACAAACCAGCCATGGAGCCACATTGCAGGTGGCCCACTGGAACAAAGGGGCAGCAGATCAGGCGCCTGCAGCTCCAGGATTCTCAGCCCCCAGGGAAAAAGTGGGGTTTCAAACACAGCTGGAAACAACACATGAAAATTTCATTTCTGTAACAGCTACATTTGCCCCTTGGAGGACTCTGGGGAAATTCCTGTCAGAAGGGTATAACTTCCACTGATATAACTTACATTTGGGGTATTACTGCACCCACTCTCCATTACAACCACGTTCGCTCAGCCTCTGCTGCATACTTAATCCACCTGAAGTTAGAAACCCTTTTCTATATCACAGTCAGATGCTGTGGAAATGAGCCCAGTATCCCAGAGGATTAGAGTCTGGAGGATCCAAATTAATTGCACTCTCTGGACAGACTCAGACTCCAGTGGTCAGTGTCCAAATGAGGAATAAGTAACAGGGATGGATCAGCTCTTCAGAAACAAAAGGTCCCATTTTCATGCAAATAGCATTCACTAGGAAGTACAATGAAGGAGAAGTAAAGAAAAGTCAGACAAAGCAACAGAATCCTTCTGGTCTGAAGGTTTTTAGGAGGTATCAGCTGCTCCTTAAACTATAAACAGGATTTCAGAGCTTTTTTGTATTTGCTTTTGCATCCTTAGGTGGGAGTTGATAGATGCAACCAAAAGCAAGTGTCCAATTTGCTTTAACTTTGTTTTTGTCACCTAGGTCCTATTCACACCCTCAGATGGGAACAAATTTCAACATCTGTTACCAAACTTCTGAAGGACAAAGAAAGAAAAAGGAGGAGGAAAGAAAAATTCCATAAAAAGCAGAACGGTGGCAATGCCAGCAGCTCTTCTTGGCAGGTGCTGGCTGTGAAAGGGGCTCCTTTGGAAGATCTTGGCAGCAGTACCCTGGGCCCAAGGTGAGTGAGTGCCAGGAAAGGGGTGGTGGGAGACAAGGGAGGACTAAGGGAGCCCCTTGGCACAGGCACAGAGAACTGACAAGCAGTGGGACAGCAAGGGGTGACACCTGCAGCACCGCTACATCCCTGGGAAAACTCCAGTCTTCAATTGTCACAGAGGGAAAGTGTCAGGAAAATGTACATACAGCGATAGTTCTTTGAATAAATCATGGTAAATCATGTATTGCTTTGCAAATTTTTCCATGCTAAGCCCTGGTGACAGAAGGCACCTTTTTTTCTTTGCTTGTTGGTTTGGTTTGTTGTTTTCTTGCTCCACTGACACCAGAGCACACCAAGAGCACATCACATCCAACACCACCATCGTGAAGGGCTCACTGCTGCCCAGCGTTGGACTCCAACCCTGTCAGTCACTTTTACCACATTTTTTGAAATGACAAAGGAATGACAACGCCACCCTTCATGGTGCCACACATCCCTGAGTGAAATCTGCAGCCTCAGCTCTTTCTCCTCCCCCTCCTGCCACCATGGTGTGACAACCCACCCTTAAGGTGCATCCTTCCCCTTAAGGCTGGGTCATCACACACAGCTGGTTTGCTTGGCTTGAAAAACAAAACAAAATTAAAAAAAAAAAAAAAATCAAACCACCACCCTCAAATACTTTCCTAAATACACCACCACATTCAGGATTCCACCTCCACAAGGTGTCCCAGGGTCCTGTTTTGCAACGACCCAGGGCAGCAGGGGACTGTGAGGGCACTCTCAGCTGCTGGCAGACTGTGCCTCAATGCAGCAGCACGAGAGTTTATTTTGAACATGGACAGCAAAGGACATTTAACTTCTTTCTCCTCAAAGCCATTTGCCAAACTCAGAAACAGTTTTGGTCAGAAAAGCAGTGTTCCTTTTAAACACTCCCTGTGCCCAAGGAGGATTTTGCATGGAAACACTCACAGCTCCAGAGACAGTGTTGCCTCTGGGGCCTCATCTCTGCGAGGGAAAAACATGGGTTTGGACATTAAAATATTAGTTTAAGCTTTTGACACTTGCTGTGTGTGTGGGTGAGTGCCAGGACATGGCCACAAGTGAGAGCAAGCCCCCGTGTGAGGGGGAGGGAGGGCGTGCGGGTCCCTGCCGCCGCTCCCGCCTCCCCTCAGCGCTGCCACCCTCAGCCACCACCCAGCACCTCCGTTGCCCAGCCGGGGTGAGCGGCAGCAGCATGGCCAGGAAACCTGCACAGTGAGGGGGTCCGCTGATGAGATAACAACGTGGTAATTCCAGCAGGAACCCCACACACTCTCTGGCACAGGTGCTGGGCAGCCCTCAGCCCCACTGGGCCGGGAGCCATGGTGGCAGCAGTCACCGAGGCCTCCGGAGCAGGCAGCAGACACAGAACCTCCTCACCTGGAAAACCACTAGTTTTGGCCACACCAATGGATGGAAGCAGTGGCCAGGATACCCCACTACAGCTGCCTGGGGCTAAGATTACCCTGCCCGCGGGTGTCACAGCACGCAACTGAACGCACTGAGACGCGCAAATATTAGAAGGCCTTAATCAGCTTTACAGCTCCTGCAAACAGCCCTGCACGGTGCTGCCCTTCCAGCAGTCAGAGTGTAAAAACAGTGGCTGTTAATGAAAAATCCAGGGAAAGAGGCAAACTGAAGATGTAAAGACTCACCTCCTCCCTGTATGGGTGAGCACAACGCGCTGCTCTGGCAGAGGCAGAGCTTCAAGAACAGTAACACCAGATGAACTCAAGTTGTCGAGGAGATTAATACCAAATATTTACCTTTTAGTGCAATTGGGCAACTTCATCAAAAACACTGAATGAAAGCAAAATGCATTTCCTTTGCAAACCTTATGAGAGAATTGTCATGCTTTCCTCTCCCCACTTAACATTTCAACCAGCCATTTGATATTTGGTAGCTGCCATTATAAAGGCAACTCAGTTTGAGTTTGCTTGTTGTTGGCTCACGCATTTCATGGGCTAACACTAAAATACTGGGTCAGAGAGAAAGAGTGAGGATTTCTGTCCATGACATCTTAATTGAAACTTCTCTTTAAAGCTGTTACAAAGCACAGAAAGAAATGGTCCAAAAGGCTTATTGCAAACCTGCTTCATGCTTCAGAGGAGCTCAGGCTACGTTGCAACTGTCTGTACTTCTGCAGCATTCATTTTTCTTGGAGAGGGGGATCAGTGTCAGTTCTAAGCACCTCCTTTCCAAATACAGCAAAATGCTTCTCAAAGCACTTTGATCAGGCAATTCTTTTACCCTGGCCTGCTGCTGCCAAGAGAGGAGCCCCTCCTTGCAGTGCTGGGGACCTGGATGTCTTCAACTGAAAGGAGAACTGAGACCAAAATAGGGCAGGAGACAGAATATGCTTAATTGGCCCTCATTTCCTTCCCAAGCCCTGGGCTCAAGCCAAGGTGAGACTGACAGCTGTGACCCTTCAAACAGGCAGCTGTCCCCAAAATACAACTAAGTGCTTGATAAGGACCTACTTAAGGGCAGTCTCTGCAGCTGGCACGCCAGGGAGGTAGCACAGAGACAGCCAAGGCCGGGGGGCTTGGGATGGGGCTCAGTGCTCATTCCCAACAATCGCCATCCAGCATGACAGAGGCTGGATGCAACAGCCTGACCCAGAACGGCTGCCATTCTCCTGGCCATCCAAACAGGTCCCTGTTGGGGACCAACCACACTTACCCTGACCCAGAGCCTGACCTGGGGGACAGTTTCACAACTACCTTGCCCACAAAGGGAAACACAGCACATTTGAACAGTTCCTGCCAGCGATGGGGTGGGAAATCACCTGTTTGCTGTTCCCAGCCACATTCATCGCCTGCCATTCATTGTCTGTCACATTCACACCACAGGTGCTGCGTGTGGTGCCATGGGATTTTTCCAATGTTGCTCAATAACTGGGCGTGCTGTTAGTTTTTAAGGAGGAGATTGTGTTAGCCTCTCATACCTCAGTGGGCAGCCTTAAGGGCAGCTGCTGCAACCCTCCGGGGTGTGTGCGGACCGTGCCACCGCCCAGGGCTCATCTGGGATATGTATAACACTCCTTACAGTTCAGGGAGTCTTCAGTACACTGGGGAAGACCAAGGATGGGGAGTGCTTTCTGAACTTTGGAGTCAGCATCCAGCCCAACACACTGAGCCTCCCTCCCACTCCCTGTCCCCATAGCTGGTCTGACAGCCCTATCTCACTCCAAGGTCTTGCTAAAGTCATTACAAAACCAAAACCAATCAGCTGCACAACCTGTGACAGGAACATGGGGCTGCCAACCCACACAGCCTCCCCTGCTTCCCTCCCTAGGAGCTGGGGATGCAGATGGCCGTGCAAATCCAGCTTGTAGATGTTGGTGTCTGTGCATGGTTTATTCCATCCTGGGTTGGTTTTTTTTTGGATGTTTATGCAGTGACCTCCAGAGTTTATTTTTAGCTTGTATAACAACAATACAACAGTTTACTAGGCTGCTCCCAAATATTTGACCTACAAAATGATCAGTCCATTTGGAGACCAAACTGAACTCAGACAAGTCATAAAATGCTGCCTCAAGTTACTACTTTCAGCCCTTAAAACCCAAACCTACAGCTGTGTCAGGTCCAAGCCTTTCTCTAAAGGGTAACTCCATTGGCCTGTATTTTCCTACATACCCCCACAGAGACCATTAACATGGTGCTGCTGGTTTAATTGCCACAAAGGCTCCTGTACATTCAAAACCACTGAGCTGTAAATCCTTCATTTCTCAAATCCAGCTTGCCAAATTTCTTTGTGATGTGCATTGCAAAGCCACTGCCCACTTGCCCACAGGTTCTTCCCAGGCCTCCTCAGTCCCACCAGACCCAGCCACACTGCAGGAGAAGGTACCCAAGGGCCAGGGACAGGCTGCACCTCCCAAAACCTCTGCAGAAGGTATTGCTCTGACAACACTGCTGGCACTGGGGCATTTTCAGACTGCAGCTCTGGGTATCCACAGTACGTGAGCAAGTCAGCTTATAACTGCTTCTTTGAGTTTTACTTGCAACAATTTTTGGAGAAGGGAGAATGACTTAGGGGACTGACTGTTGTTCTAGCAGTGGCAACCACATAATGACCATCTGAAAAGGGGGAGAAATGAGATGGGGCCTGATCCAAAGCCTTTCCTGTTACTTCACGGAGAACAAGTTACTCCATGAATAACAATTGGGGGAACAGGGTGACATTCTACAGAAATCTCTTGAAAAGAAGACAAATTTTAATTTCAGAGATTTTCTTCAACACAAAGTTGTCTTCTTTTTGGAAACTTCTTTCCCCAGTCAGACCAGGAGAACATTCAATCATTGCATAACGTGATTTCAATTCAAATACAGATCTAAAAGTTCAAGTATGAAATTACATACTTGGCCTTTTCACATTAATTAATCCAAATGAATAGAGTAACACACTGGCTTTCACTGGAGAACATCTTTGTGCTAGTGAGAACAGTTAATTAGAGCTGGCACAAACACCTTCCATATTCAGCATGAATAATAATATTCCCAGAGCAAATTTTCTCAGCAAACTTAAGGAAACAGCTGATTCTTGATTCTTCAGCCCACCCACTTCTAAGATTTTAGTAAGAGAGAAGGACTTTAAATACTGGTAATTGATGAGCAGGCCCTGTGCTCTTCCTGCACCAGCTCCTGCCCATCCTCTGATGTGACCTGCCAACGCAAGAGGTGCCCCAGCCTGTACAATCAGTCCCAGTGCCAAGGCTGCCTTGCACATTGTATCACCTCTGCAGCATCCTCCTGCTGCCTCCAGCAGGACATTCGTCACAGCCAGTGACAGATGGGCTCAGGGCAGGGGCTGAGGCTCTGGGATGTGCTGCACCACTCAGGTCTGCTTCGGATCTTCCCCTGAACTGGGGCCTGTGGTGAAAGCTCTGCCGTGTGAGACCCACCCGTGAGCTCTGAGGACCCCATAGAAAAGGGAGAAATACATGAAGGGAGACGATGGGGAAGGTCACAGTGATCAGCTGAAACTGCTGTGGAGGTAACTCCAACCTAAATCAAGAGATTTTTCTTTCACACAATAGAGACCAAAAGCAGCAGCCATACACTGACACCCATTTCTGCTCAGCACTCACCTCCTTACCTGCAGACAGCAAGTCAGAGCCAGCTGAGCTCTGGAGGAAGCAGGTCTAGTCCTCAGGCAGAAAAGCACAACAAGGGGTTGTGTACACAGCAGCCAGGAAAAGCAACAGCCAGTGTCACCCTGTCCTAAAGTCAGCCTTGTGTTAAAAAATGCCATTCATTAAAAGTATCTGACACACAAAGGTGTTCACACTGTCTAACTTAAAAGACTCAGGAATGCAGGAACTCCTAAACTGAGCAGTCAAAGGCATCCTCTAGAGATGTCCTTACTCTCCAGAAACAGAGACTCCTAAATTAAGTATGACAAATTGGATGGCCCAAACGTTGCTTCAAGCTCCAGTTCCCTTCTCAGTCTCATAGGGACCTGCTGGCGAGTAAGGCTGGACACTGTTTTGTAGACATTTTCGTCAACATAAATGTTTCTTTTAACACAAAATGAACAGTGTTTCATTTACTCACATTACTTTACCATTTTAATTCAGCATTTTAAGATAAAAATTGTTTTGAAACAAGAAATAACAATTTAATTACTAAAATGTTAAAACATGCTTTAGCTTAACATCAGGAAGTTTAGCTGCTTCCACTCCTTTTTATGCTATAATTTACTTTTTTTAGCTGGAAATACTCAGTAAAGCTCAACTCATATGTATTAGAGACTCTGTTCCCTCACACTCTGTTTTTTGTTCATTTAATCCAGAAAACATTCCCTGCGATGGTGCTGCAGCACCTCAATGATTTCACTGGGACATCAGGAATTGTACTTGCCAAAAGAGCAAGAAACAGGCATTTACCTGAGACCTGAAAAGCTATTTTTGTTGATCACATAGCTTTCCAAACATGCCTTTTTTTTCTCTGGGAAGCAGTGACAGCATCCATAGTACTTGTTCTTATAACATTCTGGGTGGAATTCAGAACGACAGCAGCAAAATGCTTTGGGAACAACTTGCACATCCTAAGGCACATACGTAAGTATGTACAGGAGAGACAACAGGCTTTCATTAGCTTGGCATCAGCATAATATACCAGAGAGCTGTTCATGTTGGGCTGGAGTCAATTCCCAGCAGGGACATCTGGAAGTTGCTGCCTGCCCAGATGCATGTGTGACACATGAACAGGATGCAGCCACTCTCCCCACCAAAAAGGGGCTCCCCATCGTGCTGGTGGAAAACCAGGTCCTTCATTGTCCTTTCTGGAGCACCTATGTGGTCTGTCACGGCCTGAACACTCCTTGTCCCAAGGCTGCAGAGATCCCGAAGGGCTGCACATCATGGGATGCGACTGGAATGTAAATGCACCTGCAGAGAGCTTGTAACAAATAAAAAATTCATTTATGTTTTAGAGCAGACACTGAGGTACCTCCCCTTGACCGCTAAGTTAATAGGTTTCCAGCACTTCTTTTTAAAGAAAAGCAAAAACCCAGAGCTCGGAAGTGGATGCTCTTAGAGTTAGACCAACTCTGACTTACTGTGCACTGTCTGGCAGAGCTAAACAACTGCCCGAGCCATGCTGCAATATGCAAGTATTAGAAAGTAAATTATAGTAGATGCCAGCCATTATCACAGTGACCCATATTTTAGGGTTTCAACTGCATCTCTGCCAGTCTTCCTAAAGCAGGTTTTATTGCCAAGCTTTTCTACCTACCACTGTTCAATCAAATAAAGCAGCCTTCTGCCACAGTGTGAGCAAGATTAGGAAGTAGAACTGACTTATTTTAAGTTCTCCTAAGAGCATGGGGCAACAAATACAACCTCAGAAAATTGAAAAACTGAACCAAGAGGGAAATCTTGAAAACGCAAAGTTTCACAACACAGGCTGGTTTTCTTCATAGTGGACAAGTCTCAGTTGGTTGACTCAATGCTAACTAGATTTACTGGAATGCATCAATCACATTCCAAGAATATGAAGCATATCAGCATTTCAGCCTTCAAAAGGCATGTCTGAAAGGTTCTGGTTTCCCACAGAGTGGTGCAGAGTTGCTTCCTCAGCCCAGAGCTGATGGAAGAAGAGGGCTGTCAGGCAGAGCTGGCTGGGCCAGCCTGGGAGAAGAGGTTTTGGCAAACTCAGTTACTCTAAGATGCAGCTCCCTTCAGAATCCCAGTGATGGAAACAGCACCCATATAGTGAGGAGTTAAATGCAAAATGCAGCAAAAATGACTGTAACAAGTGAAACATGCACTTCCTCCCTGACTCACCAGAGACTAATTGTGGAAAGAGGAACAGTCAAGTTCAGGAAAAATATTCTGACACTTCCCTACCAGAAGGATGAAATGGGGAGAAAGCCCAGGAGGGCAGTAAGGGACTCCCATTGCTGTGCACAGTGAGGAGAGGAAGAACGCCCCCCGAAGGCCAGCCCTGCAGAGGCCCGGACGCAACTGCAGGCTTAGGTCACACTGCACACGTTTCTGTGCAGAAATCCAGCAGCTGGAGAAGCAAGGCTGAGCACAAAGATCCAATGCCCACTAGTCACCCAAGCAGCAGAGGTATCTGGCTGCTTCACAGACCTCAGCTGGGTGACTTCCCCACACAGGCTGCCCTTGGGTCTCCCAGGGATGTGCAAGGAGAGGGGAAGAGCCCTACAGAGCTGCAGGCATGGGCAGCTCCCCAGCGGGTCAGTCACACACCCACACAGCTCTCCCACCACTGTGGGGAAGGGCCTCCCCACTGCAGCATCCTCCCACTGCCCAGCTCCTCGATCCCACTGAGCTGGACCCTCCAGCTGCTGCCTCCTATGAGCAACAGCTTTGGGGAGGGCATGTTCTCCTCATTCCAAACAAACACACGCTTTACATATCAGAGGTAAAAGATTTTATTATCCCATGGGTTTTTTCTAAGAAGTAAGATTCCCACCAGACAAAATATACAAAGCATCTTACGTTTTCTTTCTAGACAACTGCATTCTCATCCTATGGAACAGTGACCACATTAGTTCACCCTAAAGAACCAAGGTTTGTCCTTACAGCTGCGGGATTGCACAGTTAGCATATCCAATGACCAGTTAAATCATGCAGAACCAGAGGGGAGGGGAAGAGGCCTGTACACTCACCTGAGTGCAGGCTTAGGCTTCTAGAAATGAAGAGAAACGCAGGGCTTAAATTTACCAGTTATTTCCATTAAGTGAACCAATTCTCTGACCCACTCCTTGTTATCCTCTTGGCAATTAAAGGCTGGGGCTAGCAGCAAGTTATTGCTGGGAAAACACAATGCTAGAAAAGTAAATACCCATCTGGCAGTGGGAAACTTTCCATACCAACCCCTGGTAATTCTTCATTTTACATCAAGCTAAAAGCAGAATGAAACCAAAGTGTCCTCCTCTACTTGACAGAAATGTTTATAGCTATGTTTATATAAAATAATAAATACTCAGCCTCTAAGGACATACTAATTCCTATTGCATTAGATGGCCATCCTGAGATCCTGTTTTGTTTTCACATAATTAACTCATAGAATTAACACTCAAAAGTTTAAAATACATTAATGTTGCGTTTTGGCTCTGCTGAGTTAATGACTGTACTTGCATTTACTTTAACCTTCCTCTTCCAAAACAACAAACTCATTTCAACAGATGGTGAACAAGTCCAGATTTGCTGGAAACCAATTAACAAGAATGTGCCAAGTGGAAACTCACCCCATTCTTTCAAGCCAAAAAACTGCCTGCATTTCAAGAACCTAATTAGTTTTAACTATATGGAACAGAGGGAAGAATATTTAATTACTCTACAATTCTTCAGTCTGACAATCAATAGAAACGCAGTTTTGTTCAAACAATTTCTCTGCAGTATATTGATCAGCTGAATCTTGCCTTGCATCAATATCTGTACCACAATGGTGCCTGCAGATAATGTCACACACAGCTGGATTACAGGGATTACTATCAAAACAGCTGTCACTGGAGGAGTTACACAAGAATACACACTGTTAGAAGATTTGAAAAATCTGCTTCTTCACTTGCCAGTAACTACCAGTTCTGCTGCTGACACCACTTGGTGTGCAGGCATGGTACCCCATCCACACAGAACTCAGGAAGACGGATCCATGTGAACACAACTCATCCTCCCAAGCAAGCAGAGCTGGCCAGGACAGACACAAGGCTCCACATGCAGCCACGGCCTACAGATGGTGTATCAGTGGGGCTTTAGAATCTTGCATCAAAGACACGCCTCTATTTACTCAGGCAGTGTGACAGCAAATCTGCCCAGGATCCACAGCAGCTGCAACTGTGTGTTAGAGAAAGGGCTACAGAGCCGTGCACTTCACCCTCTGCTTTGTGGCTGGAGAGCAGGGGCATGCTGTGTCATTCATGTCATCCCCCACCCACCTCACTGCCCCTTGCCCTGTCCTCCTGCCCGCCCTGGACACCTCCCAGGACCCCTTGCACTCTTAGCTGAGCCATGTCAGATTCAGGAAGAGCAGGTCACAAAAACAGCACACAGTAGTTACTTTGAATGTTTGCAAATCTGGTCTTCAAGGGGACAACACACAGCAAAATGGGACCACCACAGCGTGGTTTGGGCAGAAGCCTTCCCTCTGCTGAGCTCTCCAAATTGCCCTGTCTGTAGCCTCACAACTTTTCCTTTCCTAAGTGCACCTGGTTGAGGTCATTACATCAGCACCAAAATGGAAATTCTCCTCTTGCGCATACACCCTCTTTCCCAGTGCCAAGGCAGCCTCAGAGCAATATCCCAGCCTGAAATTGCTCAGCCAGGAAAAGAGCAGCTATTTCCAGCATTCCTATTTCTCAGCCATCTCTTCTACCCAAACCTGCTCCCAAAAGAGATTTCCATCCTGTGGTGTGGAAGAAGCTGCATCTACCCCCAGGTTATCTTTGACCACTGTGTAAATTTAAGCCCAGCAAATGTCTTGGGTAGGTTGCAGGGAAGAAAAGGCCACAAAGGACCCCAGAGGTTCGAGCTGCACAAGCTGGGGGGAGTATAAAAAGTAGCCAGATTACCATGTCTAAAGAGAGGGCTGAGAGCATGTGTGTGCAAGCAAAGCCAAGGAAGGTTACATCTGGAGAGTGGCTTCATGACTTTTGGCAGATAACAGTTTCGACCACAAAAGTGTTTTCAAAGTGACGAATACGATGACAGTTTCCAGCCTCACGTCGACTGATACCTAGAAGTGATTTAAAGAAAGGAGAGAGGTAAATCAACAAATGATAATCAGTAAAAAACAAAGCAAGGAGGGCAAGGAAAGCAGATGAGATGCAACTTCTTAACACTGAAATGCAGGAACAACACAGCCCGTATGGAAAGCAGCATTATCTGGTCTTTGGAAGAATAACAATCTTCTCTAGGATATAGTCCTCCTGTCATGGGCTGAAGGAGTCACCTGGAAACAGCTGGTTTCAGCTGATAGCATCTCAGTGTTATCTCAGAGACCAGAAAGCCTCAAGAAATCAGCAGAAGCCACAGGCTGGTACAGAGCACAGCCCTGGATGCAGCCAAGAAGTGCTTAAAACAGCCACTTCTCTCCAGCTGTTTGTATCCCTGTGTGCCTGATCCTGCTATGGCCCCAGCCTTGGGTAATGCTTCCCCATGCCCTTCAAAGGCAGGTCCTCAGCTCTGGGCAGCTCAGCCAGGCAGCTCCTCCCCCCTTACAGCAAACCTGTGGTGCCCCGATGACAAGCAGGACCGTGCCAGGGCTCCATGGGAGCAACAACCAGTGTGTGCCAGCAGTTCCTCCATGTCAGTGCAGCTCCCACTGGGAAAGCACCAAATCAGCTACAGCCATGCTGACCTCTGCACCCTGCAGCCTCCCCAGAGATCCAAACCCAACTGACTATACGTCCATCTTTCAGGTGAGCCTTTAAGTATACCTTAAAAGCAAATTAATACAAATACTGGTATTAAAGAGTATTTTGCAGCAATGCTACCATTCGAATATAAGGTACACACTGCTGATTTCTATGAAATCATTTTTACACAGTCCAATGTTCCCTCTTCAGAATGTTTCCCATACTATTAGGAACTTAATTAATTAAAGGCAATTTGCAGATCTAATCTGCTCTGAATAGCTACCACTGAATCGGGTGCCTTCATTAGGGAAATTTTCCCAACAGTTCCCAACAGCACTGCTATTAGTTCAGCCCCAGGAGCCCACGTGTAAATGAATTGCTGGCTCCTGCAACCACTTTTGCAAAGTTTCTATCAGGCTGATGGATGACAGAAGCACTGCAGTCAGCACCCACTTGCAGCGGCATCCTGAAGTTGAGCTTAGATTAACTGGATGGGAAACACCTCAAGGGAAACAGCCACAGGGAAACCCCCCTCTGACCATGAAGAGGCCAGCATGGCTGAAGCAGCCAAAGCGGGGCTGTGATGTGGGGGTGAGGCAGGACAAGGCAGGGCTCTCACGTCGGCGGGCGCCGCGCCGCCGCAGCCGGTACGTCTCCTTGCCGCTGCACAGGCGGTAGATGAAGGAGCCCAGCTGCTCCATGTCACTGACGTGCTCCGTGGCGATCATCTCCTCCTGGATTATGTACGTCTGAGGCAGGTATGTCCCTTTCTGAAATGACACGGTTTCCACTAAAATAAGGCACAGACACTGCTATGATCTCCTCCCTGGCTGCAACTGTTTCACGCAGAGCACCAGGGACAACCAAACTGCAGAAAGTTCATTCACTGTTGGAAGGCTCAAGCTCCACTTACTGAGGCCAGTTAACATGTGTCCTTGTCCTTGCAGGAAACTGTCCCTTGCTGCTAGCATGGTGCACACAAAACAGATTAGATCCAAAAATGGAATGTTCACATAGGGGGATGAAGTCAGCGTAGGATCAACCCTGTTATAAACTGACCCAAATTTTAGAGCAGGATGTCCAAAACTGTAACTCTGAGAGTACAACAAACCCCTCTGGAGAGGAGTAAAAGCTTAACCAAAATTCCAGAAACTCCACTGAAATGTGCATTTTGCATTTACTTCAAAAGGCAAAACCCACAACCACCAGCCCAGCTCAGATTCCAACACTCCCCCCTCCTCTCTGGTCCATTCAGCACGGCCACAATGATGTCCTGCCCTTACTGCCCACAGGAGTGGGGACTAGAGATGGGCCACGGGCACCACATTCAGAGAAGAACTGAGCTCTCCACACACTTTCATTGCCCCAGGAATGTCTGGGGCAATGACATCCCTGCTGCTGGGGTAGAGGCTACTATGAAGACCAGGCTGATGAGAGGGGTGTCATGGCAGAAAGCTACCAGGGGATGGAGAAATGGGGTTTCTAGGTGCACCCCGGGGATGGAAGTCGCATCTTTCCCTACAGGAAAGAGATCAGCTCAGCACTGGAGACTCTCTGCAAGCTCATTCCCAGGTGCTTGGGGCATCTTTCATGTTTGGACATTGCTGTAGCAACAAACAGCTGTGTAACAAGTGCAGCTTGGGTCAGGGGGCCCATCTACTTGTGAGTAGATGCTAACTAGATCATGAAGCAAAGAATCACCTCTGGTCCTTTTTCATTAAGAGAGTCAAAGAAATAAAAGAACTGTCAGACTCGGGGGCCAGGGTAAGCATAATCAAGGTGAAAAGCAAGCAATAGCAGCACCATTTCAAATACCACCAGGACTGGTTATCTCCACAGAGACATATCTGGAAACACACTACCTTAACTCAGCACTGTGTAGCTGGGCTGGCACAGCCAGGTGGATCAATAAGGCCATCCTCTAACGCTGCAGGATTAGACAATTAGTGCCAGTTTGTACTGCACTAACACAACAGTTCTGCAAGAAATTCCATTATTGATTCTCTGAGGGAGAACGCAGGGGAGGCCATGAGATACGTGCAGTTACTGGCAGGGGCCTTCAGGGTAACAGCCAGGGCTGGGGCTCCGGATTTGCTGTACCCTTGGCATGGCAAGAGGGCTTAGAGAGACAGACATGAGCACAAAATCCAGTTTCTTCACTGTCTCACATTTAAACAGCTGTGGCAGGTGAAGGGGAAATCACCATTTCTCCATTGCAGGACTGTGCAACAAGGACAATACCTTCAAGTCTCTGCCAAGAACTTTCAGCAAGCTAAAGCTCTGAGCATCTTGTGTTCTGCAAGAGATGTGGATCGTCCATCATTTAATTGGGTTACCTCCAATCTCCTGCTGCTTCACAGGGGGAGGATCCCTCCATCCTTTTATGTCAGACACTGACACAGGCCTGTTCACTGAACTGTCACACCTGTACAGAATAAAGCCTGAAAGAAGCAGGCACAGGGCATGTGGCAGCCGCTCTGCAAAGGGACACCCTGGCACCATGCTGGCTGGAAGGAAAGAGCAAAGGAGGTTCAGCAACTCCCCGTGCTGCCCCAGTCTGCTGGAGCAAACCACTGGTGTTATTTGCTGGACTGTGATTTGATTCTAGAAACAGGACACCGAACAGCTCCGAAACTAAACTTTCTGCTGGAAATTAGTCTCATTCATTAGGGACTTGACTGCATTCAGAGATGCAGAGAAGGCAAAACTCTCCAAGTCCAAGGACCAGCAAAGCTCACCCAGCATCCAAAAAGCAGCACTTCTGAGCAGCAGGGCAAGTCATAAGGTCATAAAGATCCTCCCTGCAGCAGGAAGAAACTTGAGCTTTCTGCCTGACCAGCAAGGCCACCCTAACATGTGGCCACGAAGATCACAGGCCCACAGGATCACAACTAATTCAGCTGGGGAGAGACCTCAGGGCTTTATCCCATCTGGTCTTGAAAACCTTCAGGAATTTCAAGGAGGCAGCACAACCTCCCTGGGCACCCTGTTCCACTGCTTCACTGTTCTCATGGTGAAAAACTTTCTCTGAGCCCAAAACCAAGCTAACTACTTTAAAACAATGTCTCTAAGGTACAGGTTAAAGCCTCCTCAAACAGACTGGACACTACTGCACACCCATCTCAATAATCAGGAGGTTATTTAAACCCACACCTGCTTTGGGCTCTTCAAGCACGTAAGACCACTTTAATTGTATTGCTATCCCCTTTTTAAATTCAATGACAATGCATCATTTTCACTGACCATGAGTTTATATCTGTTATTTTAGGATGTGACCAGCTTCCCAATCTCTCAGTTGTTTTCTCTCAGCTTGTGCAATCCTGCCTTTTCCATTTCCCTCTGCCCCAGGGACTGGTCACCTGCCACGGTCAGAAGCTGTGACAGGTCTGCAGCAAGTTGTAAGTAAATGTGTGTTGTACCCCAGCAGGGTTCCCAGAACATTTGCCAGTCACAGTGCATGAAATTGTGAGGACTGCTAGGAAACAAACTGGGAGTTTGACAGGGACTGGAGATCAGGCATCTCTCCAGGCACAACTGTTTGCCTCCGAGCTTAACCGCTGCGAAGTTCACCACACTGCACACAGCAGAAAGCAAGCAAAGGGAATTCAAGAAAGACTAAGAATTAGATTGTCTTTTTCCCCTCCTTTCTTTTAAATAGAGTGATAAAAGACCCAGGCTCTGTGCCTTGGTTTACCTGCAGAAGACTGAGACAAATATGTACCTTTTGCAATCTGAAAAATCCTGTGCTTTTTTCCTGCTGTGAAGATTAAAGAGTATTCTATTTTAAGATGGCTGCTTTCAGCAGCACAGGCTTCTGAACTGAACAAAATCGCTGGTACTAAACCCAATTAATGCTGGCTGTGAGCACAACTGTATGAGCCCAAGCCTGGTGCTGCAGCACAGCAGGGAGGGCAGCACAGATTCCCCCCCAAAAAGGTAAATGCTGAAGGCCTGTTCCTCCCCGAGGGACACTGAGAGCTCTGCAATTGGCAAACCACAGTGGAAACCACAGCAAGGGTGAAAGGAAGGAATTTTTTCTTTTTTCCTTTGATTCCTACAATCAGTAAACCCCACAGGGAAGGAATCTGCTGCTTCTCTGTGTCTCCCTGGTCAGGCTGATCATCATGCAAGCGTTACTGTGCTGTCTGCAAAATCAGTATTTCAGCTAAACCTGCTGAAGCCTTCACTCTACATGAAGACACAGGGCCAAGGCTTACTTCCCCAGACACAGCAGTTTTGATTTCCCAGGAGCTGCCAGCTGGCACCCAGGAGCCAACTCAAGGAAAGCATGCAGAACAAGCAGGACTGCAGCTGTACCTTCACGTTGACCAGCAGCTCCCACAGGTTGCGAGGAGGCATCACGATGGTGGTGTTCAGCTCGATGACGTAGCACTTATCCAGCGTTATGTCATGGTACGCTGTCAGACCCTGCATTCCAAGCACAGAAATGACACAACTGAACCCTTTGCAAGGAAATGCGACTGTGAAAATGGGTGAAAAGAGGGAATTCAGGGAAGACAGGAAACTGTGTTAAGCAAACCTCCCTACCAAGCAAGTAGAACGGGTTGGAAAAACTCAGAGAGGGTCTTGGGCAGGAGGACAGCTCAGTAGTAAGACCGTCATGGATGTATGTGACAACAGTGACAGTGCTAGGCCATGAACACGGAGCTGATGCACCTGGCTGAGCCCCATGCTATGCCCCAAAGGCCCCAGGAGCTCCTTACTCGCTGGAAATCGTGTATGATGTCCGCAGGGTCACTCCCTCCAAACTGGGGCACTGGGACGTTGATTTGCTCGTAGTTCTCTTCAATGTAAATCTTGACATCTTCGTGCAGCTCCAGCTGCCCTCTGAAGGGCGAGTACAGCGAGTCTTCGTACAGGACACCGCAGTGGAACACGCTCTCGCGGGGCAGCTGTGGGGACAGATCCAGGCAGAGGTACAACACACACCCCCCTAGCAGCTACAGCAAACATGGCAAGGAGCGTACCCATACTGGGTAAAACATTCATCAGATGCTTGAAGGTATTTCAAGATCAATCTTTTTACCAGAAAACATTCTTGATGAACCTAGTGTAAACTACCGTTGTGACATGACCACGTCTCACTTCATGCTAGCCAGGTCCAAAAGGAATAAAGAATTCCCTGTGGCATTTCACGAGGAGTAATTCAGAAAGGCAAACTGACTGCCTGCAAGCTCTTAAACTTCCTAACCAGGCTGTTCACATCCCTCCATAGCCATGGCTTCCATTTTTCTACCGGAAGCATAGAAACTGGGGCTGAGCAGAGCATCATTTCTAGAGGCCCTTGTAGCTTGGAGTGGCAAATGCAGCAAAACAAAGTGGATTCACCTCACAGCAAAACAGGAGCTGCTGCTCTCTGAGCAACCTGGAAGGTGTCCCTGCCCATGGCAGGGCAGTTGGAATGAGATGATCTTTGGAGTCGCTTTCAACCCAAGCACCTCTATGACTCCGTGATTCTCCAGAAGCACAAGGTATGGGCAAAAAAGCTAATGCAGAGTGAGCAATCTGGTTAGAGCATGAGGATCACAGGGACAAACTGCAGCCATGAGAGACTGAGATACAAAGGTCCCATTGCCATGCTCTCCAGACCACCTCTGACCATGTTGGATGGGCTTTGCCATGTGACTGGATATAAGCTACCACTTGCTATCACAAGCAGCAGTTGGGGTCACACCAGGTGGCCCCAAATGGACCAGAGGGCATTTCTCAGAGCCATTCAGCATGTGCCAAGAGCAGGTTATTGACTGGGTGATGGACTGAACACCATCCACAGCCAGGCCGATACCCTTCCCTCAGGGCCAGGGCTTCTTCTCCTAGGGAAGTGCCTCCACCAATAGCCCTGTGACAGGTACCCTCACACTGTGACAGGGGTGTGTGTGAGGGGGGAGCAGCCCTGGGGCTGTCACAGCATTTCCAGATCAGGTGTAGATGAGAGCAGGTAATAAAGCACTGATGATTCTTGAAACAAAGACTGCAAATTAACTTGACAGCAAGGAAATTCTGGAGAAAAGGAGTATATAAAAAGACTCTTCTGCTGAGTGGGTAAGTGCTGGCTGCAGAGATGAAGGCAGCAGCGGTCCTGGGAGAACTCAATCACTAATAGCCACTCCACAGAACAACAAGGGCACCGGTGCAAGTCAGTGCTCTGGGGTTTCTTGGCTAAACACTCAGCAAGCCAGAGCTCAGCAGATTCCTCCTTAAAAAACAGCTCTGCCCTGTCTCATTCCCTGTGTTCTGACCCTCCACAGTGCTGCCAGCCCAGTGCCTCGGCCAGGCCAGGCCAGGCCCTGCAAAGACTACGTGGAAGAAAAGGTGCTGAATTTAATGGAGGCTGAGGGCTCACTTTCTGTATGATCTCCCACTTACTTTTTACTTCTCTGCTTGCTTGCTTAATAGCAGCACCTATTTTTGTTACACCTACAGAGCTTTTCTGTGCTAGAGCCTACAAAACCTCCTGCAAAAAGCTGTTCCCTTGCCTGTACCCCCCCGTTCTCTCCAGGCTTGTTCTCCCCTCACAAACCATGCTCTCAGACTGCCGTACCCTGGACAGCAGTGACGGGGGGTTACAAAGGTAGAACTGGCAGGATATTTTTATGGAGTTAGAAAGAAAGCAAACCAAAGCCATAAGGGAAGGGGAGGGTTTCTGGAAGGCCCTTCCTGGCTTTGGGGATGGAGGTCAGCCTGAGCCTACCACTTAAGAAATGCCTCATCTGCAGCACCCAGCAACCTGGCTCCTGAGTTATCACAGCGCAGGGCAACAAAAACCAGCACCACCTCTTTCAAAGGTGGTCTGGCTGCTCGGGCTGATGAGCCAGAAGCACTCCCCAAGACACTCCTACCTGGGTGATGAAGAAGTATCTGTACACGTACATCGATGCAAAGACCAGGCCCAGCAGCAGCACGAGGAGGCCCATGGTCAGGTAGCACACCCCGCTGAGCGATGACCTGCGGCCCTGCGCCGCGGGGGCCGGCTCCTCCTGCGAGACAGCAATGACAGCACCCGTCAGCTGCGGCTCCCGGCACCAGCAAACCTGCTCTTTCATCCAAAGGCTTCGTGCTGTGCAATGAACAGGGCAGGCAAAGCTACTTCATACCTGACAACAGTAAAACACTTGAGCATTTTGCCTCCCTTACCCCAGATACACATATATATAAAATATATACATTTTATACATATATATTTCCATGTGTTGAAAAAAAAATGCATGTGCGTGTGAACATACACAGACAGATGTATAATCAGCTTCCCACCAATTGTTCAGAACAAAGACAAGCTTTGTTTCAGTGGGCAATAAAGATTGACCAAAAAAAAAAAAAATCAGGAACTAAGAGTTCCTGGCTACTGAATGTAACAGCATTTATGTATTTATAGTCAAACATTTTTGAAATGCTGCCACTCTTGGCAGAATTTCTCATTGGAAATTTTTGTGGTGGGAATTACTGGTCCCAGAGAGGCACCTCCTGGCCCTGCTGGGGTGAGCTGACACAAACAGATGGGCTGATCTCAACTTCATTTTCAAGCACATTCCAGCTCCCAGGAATATGGACAGAGCATCAAAAGAAAACATACCTGTCCTTTTCAGAGTGCTGCCCAATCTATATAGACAGTAGCCAGCTCACCTTGCCACAGCCCTGAAACAGAGGGCAGTGCAAAGGCAGGGTTACCTCCTGCAAACAGCTCATCCCAACCTATGATGCTCTTGTTTTTACTACCAAAATAACCCTTCAAAATGTGAAGCAGGAGGATGTAAGGCCTTTCAGAAGCAGATGAAAGAAGCTGGTTCAGAGATGCCCCAGTTTCCACACAGAAGAGCTGAAAGCTGCCCTCAGCTGAGCAGGCAGGCAGGGGAGAGAGGCACCAGGGAGGGCTCTTGCAGATTAACTCCCTCTGTGCGGTTTGTGATCTGATGTGTTTGATTAGACAGACACTCTCTCCACAGCTACTGGGAGACTGGTACAAACGGCAGGAACAGAGTGAAAAGCAAACATCAGCCTCTCATTTCTAAGGTTCATCACTTCTTAAAGGAAGAGATGTTTCTCCAGAATAACGTGGCCAAGACCCACAGGGTGGTGCTGGTGCTGAAGCCCCAATGGGAGAGGCCCCTGGGTCCCTGCCACCCTCTGGTGGCATCAGACCAGCTCTGCCCAGCTGAGCTGGCAGCAAACACCTCTTTCCCCTTTCCCTACCTTGGAGCAGCCCTCACAAGAGCAGCAGTTCAGTGCCAGGCTTGGAGGCATCATTCCTGTCCCAGACTAGGACACCCCAGCATCACTGAGGCACTCGTGGGGACCCTGCCAGGTAGGGATTCCCTGCTCCTCCCCTGCACCTAAGCTCCACTGAGATGCAGAACAGGGGCAGAGCCAGGAGCCTGCAGCCCCTCTCCTACCTGCTCCACTCCCAGCCAACAGGGACTCCTCCAGATACTGACTTTTTTATTCCTAGCCACATTCCGCCTGATAACTGCCAAGACCAAATTGCTTTGGGGGAGCTACAATTCCAGCACACCTCCTGGAGAAATTAATCTACATTTATTTCTCTGTCATCCCAGCCGCTGAAAGACCCACAGCACCTCTATTCACCACCAGCTCTCTGCACTGAAGGATCACTGTAATCAGTTTGCTGCTGCTCCTCCAGCAAATAAAGGGATGAGCAAGCTGAAAAATATCACATTTTTCCTCTCCTTCAGCAGGCAATGGGCAGCAACTCTCACAAGCCACAAAGAACAGAAAAAAAGAAATAAAAAAATCACATTACTAGAGGAGGTTTAAAGGCTCTCTGACATGAACCACTAGGACAGTTAAGTCATGCTGGATGTCAAGCGTTTCACAAAAACAGCTTTCCCCAGATACTTGTCATCACAGAAAGAGTGCAGACAGTGGGAATGAAGAGGAAGGAAAAGATCTCCTGACACTGAAGCAAGGCTGAGAAGATGTTTAATGCTCTGCAAGTGAACCATATGCGAAAGGTGCCAGGTTGCCGTGACGGTTAATGCACTGCTCGCTTCCGCGGTGGGCTGCGAGTGCTAACTCCATGGAGGGCTGGGAGAGAGGGTTCGCAAGGACACAGCAACTCAAAGGGCAAAAAAAATACTCCCACTTAAAGAAAAGCTGTGTTTGAAGAATGGTAGGGACGGGGAAATAAGCCCTCAATGGTTTGCTACTTGCTAGGGCGGCTCTGTCTTCTTTGCACGACCAAAGACACTGCGAGATGTCCCACCTCTCACTGCCAAAGATGAGTCCCGCTCCCTACAAAACACTTCTGGCTTCAGGAAAAATGCCTGAGCTTTGCATTTGGGGAGAAGGTGGGAGAAGCAAAGCAGAGCTTTGCTCTGGAAGAAGTTATTAAACACTTGGGGGAAAAACCCAAACAAACCCTCAGATTCTGAGGGAGGAAAGAAAAAAATCAGCAGCAACCATTCTGATGGAGCAGAAATTTAGGCGGTGAGGTTAAAAATGCAGCCAACCAGGCCAAGGGGAACAGTTAGCACAGTCCTGCAAAACAATGCATAAAAATCACCTGGAAAAACCTCACTAAAAATGTGTGTCTCCAACCCCCAGCCCAGCAGATTAAAGGGCCACCAGCCTTTATCACTCTGAATTAAATGACCATTTAAAAGCAGTTAAGTCAGTCTGCACCTCGGCTTTGGGCTGGAGGTGTCCCCCAGCACTGAGAGCCCTTCAACGGAGCAGTGCACAACCTGCTCTAACAGCTCTCCACCCAGGATAACCAATCTTCACCAGCCTGGAAAAATCCAAGAAGCTTGTTCCACAGGCTGCTGCCCTGCTCATGCCACTACACACCTCCTTTCCCACAGGACCCCCACTCCCTGCAGTAGCATTATTTACAAACAGAGTACTCTAAAAACCAGAAAATCCATCACAGCTGACTCCCATCTGTTCTTGCCGTAGGAACGCCCGGCTCCCCAGCAAGGGGAGAATCAGACTCGGCAGCAGGGTATTCCTGAAGAGCAGTTCATGCCTTCAAGACATGCACTTCCAAAGGACAAAAATCAAAATATTAACACACAAAAACGCTGTACATTCACCAGATGTTTAACAATATTCCAAAGAATTCATTAACCAGACACACCGCTTGCAACAAGCCATCCTATTAATTTTCTACCTTGATCAAGCCTGGGGTTTTTTGGCCAAAAGGAATGGCAAAGGTTGGGGTCAAAACCATCCCTGGGCAAAGGCAGGGACAGGTATTGCAGCTTAGTAAAGGGGCCTTCCTCTTTTCATTGTTTTAAACACAATATTCCAAGAGCTGGACATATTTTACACAAAAATGAACATAAGGCCCTTCCTCCCCTCCCTGGGCTGTGCAGAGGACAAACATTCATTTGCTTCTTCGTGAATGAACAGAAGGGAAAGCAACAGCAGTGGCAGAAGGGCACCAAGTCCATGGGCCAGGCAGTACAGACATGCATGTGGGGAGGACGCACAGACAGATCCCCAGCTCTGCAGAGTATCCCACTGCCACTTCAGGCCAGGGAAACGTTGCCACTCCATGCAGTGATCCTTTCTTTGCTCCATTTTTCTTGGCACTGCCACTTTGCTGGCCCCACAGAAAGGGCTGGGCCAGCTCCCTTTCCAGTGGGCAGTCTCAGCAGAGGTAGCGGGTAGAGTTCCTTACGCTCTGCAACCCAAGGGGAAGCCACAGCTCGCTCTTCCCCTGCATGGGCAGTGGGGGAAAAAGCACTCACCTAAAAGCATAGAGAGCACCTGCACATCTTGGTTTTTTGCCTGGCATTGTCCTGCTAATCCTTCATTCCGCTGGGAAGAGTCAGAGGCAGCTCCATGCACAAGCCTGAGCTACCAGACATGCTGACTCTGCTCCAGTTTGCAGGCACGATTGCTTTCAGACACTCAACCCAGTGCCCGGCAGCAGACAGGATATTGGAATATAAAAAGGAACTCCTTTCCTTGCATAAAACAGGCTCTTCACTATGACTCAGTGCCCTGCTGGCTCGTGAGGCCAGCATAGGAACAGAGCACAGGCAGCAAATATCCAGATGGGAAAGGATGGAGGGAAGATACAGACCATGAGGTAGAGGAGGCTTGAAAGTAGCCTGAGGGGGAGAGAAAAGTCCTAATGCAGTCTTTGTGGATTTTCTTTGGAATTTCAGGTCTTGCCTAGGACATGATGAAAATGCCTGGTGTCCTGTTGTCCCTGTTTGGTAATGAATAGTTAAGGAACAGTTCTCCTACAAGGGGGTGGGGGACAGAAGCCTGGCTGGGCACAATGTCTGGTCCAAGGTTTGGAAATCAAGTTCAAAAGCCACAGTGACTCAGAGCAAGGAAACCTCCCAGGCACCTACAGCTGAGCGAGCCCCCCCAACTTCACAGCACCAAGCCTTTGGACACAACACTGGAGGAGCTGTTCACAGGAACCACACCTGCTGAGAAGTTGCCTTTAGAATTTCTCATTAATACAGTAGAAGGTTATAAAAATAGAAATGTGACATTATTGCTCCTTCATCACCCATGTCTTGCTGAAGATGACAGAAGTGAGAAAATTAAAGGTGTCATGTCACGCCTCGATCCCTTCCTGAGTTGCACATTGACTCGGCAGAGATGGGCCCAGCTCACGGCCCTTTTCTGCCTCTTCAGCTTCAGAAACAGCTCTGGGTCCTCCACAAACCCTTTTCCCTGCATTTCTGAAACACACAGGTTTGAAATCTTTCATTTTAGGTTGTAGCAGAGCCTGACAAACAGGGGACAGAGATTGGCAGGTGTCTAAATATACACCCCCAACAGGAAAAGAAGCATGGGGTGACTAAAAATAGTAGATGTGATTTTGATGACTGACAAGTGAGGAGAGAAATGCAATGCAAAGGGATGCAGTTTGGAGAGCAGTGCCATCTAAAATATGTCATCGCTCTCTGGGACATTGTTCAAGGGAGCAGCAGCCTGGAATTACTGGTCCCAGTGCACTGACATAACTGCAGACACTGCCATGGCTGCCTCAAAGGATGCAGGCTCCAAACTCAAGAAACCCTCATCAGAACAATCTACCTTACCTTGCTGTTTACCCATTTCTGGTAACCAAAGGCCGATATAGACTATGGGAAAAGAAAAAAATCAGTTCAAGGTCTCTACCTCCAGCACATCAAGTGCCATATTCACAGTAAAATCAATTACTGCCTTACAAAACATAAGGACTTGCAACAGTGGCACCTCCACTGACTTCAAGTGGAAAAACCCCACAGCTGATTGCTGGAAAACTGCAGTGCTGCCACAGTAGGTGTGAGCTGGAACGGACTGACCTCTCCTCTGAGGTGATGGCTTAGCTTTGAGTGTCACCTCTTGGGAAAGCGATCCCCATGCTTGTACCAAGAGCCTGCTTGTTCTGCACATGAAGCAAAGCCCTCTCATCCACCCACCCCACTGCCAGCACCCCTACTACCTGCAGGTGCTGGGCACTGCCAGCACCTACTGCTGCTCCCCTGCTCTGGGAAAAGCACTGTAGAGTTTGTGGGATAAACGATGAGGTGAAGAAATCCAGAGCTGCCTCCCAAAGACAACCATGCCTGTACTCAGGAATTCCAACACAGGGGAGCTCAGCGGTGGAGAGCCCCCAGGGATGGCCAGAGTGAGCTGGGGTGGCCAGGCAGGCTCCAGACTGGAACCCCTGCCAAGCTCTGGAGAAGGGAGGTGAGAGACTACACACAGGGAAAAAGGCAGATGAAGGAAGACAAGACGATGGAGAGGAACAGAGAGACAAAATATCACAGCAAAGGCATCCTGGCATCCATCAAAGCACCCCTGACACTCCAAGGAAGGCTCCTGTGCCAGACGAACAAAAGAGTCCTGTCCTCAAGAGCAGTTATGCTTGGAGAGAGGAGAGGAAGCACAACGAGGCCAGTGCCAGGTGAGCCCGTGGGGGAAGACTGCCTGAACAACCACCCTGGCTGAGGGAGGTCAATGCTCTGCACCAGCAATGAGAGGCCTCTCAAGGAACCCACACATGGAAGGAGAGTCCTTCCAGGCCGAAGAGCATTTCTGATGCTCTAGGTCAGGAAAGGAAACACGTGCATGCATACACAGACAGGAACACACACACACACACA
>VZTI01000138.1:286311-303620 GCA_013397865.1 Struthidea cinerea | reverse complement strand
GGAGCCCCTCGCCAGCATCCCCCAGGCCGAGAGGGACGGAGACCTGTCAAGCCCTGCTCCGGGCTCCGGGCACTGTAAATCGGGCAGAAATGGAGTTTGACAGCACAAAGAAACTCGAGTTTAACAGCACAGAAAACTTTAACAGCACAAAGAAACTCGACTTCAACTCTGCGTGAAACGCTTTGGCTGATACTGACTCTCGCAGCGGAGTCGCTTGCGATGGAGCTGCAACCAAATCCCACCCCCCGGCTCTCCCCTGGGTGAGGAGCGCGGGCGGCCCGGGCTCGTCTCCATCCTTGTCGTACCTGGGGCCAGTTCTGGGGGTCTCCGACCCTGTATTGTGGGGGGCTGAGCAGGGGGCGGGGGTGGTCCGTCTCTCTCCCCCCGGGGATTCGGTGCCCCTGGGACTGCGGGAGATGCTTCTGGGGTCTGGGTCTGGGGGTGTGTCTGTGGCGCTCGCGCTGGAGGATTCTTCGGAGGTCAACCCGGTTAAGGGAGGAGGACGGAGACCACCCGACCTCCCCCCCCATAAGGGGAGGNTGACAGCACAAAGCGGGCGAAGAGGAGAAGAGCGGGCGGAGACCCGCGGAGCTCCGGGCCCTCAGCGCCCGGCAACGAAGGGTGCGGAGGCCCCACCAGAGATTTCTCCGCTCCGGTGACGCACGCCATCCCCAGCCCTAAGGTAAGGACGGACGGCGACGGCGCGGCCCCCACACCCCCCCCAGTAAGGGGAGGAGAACGGAGATGACCTGGTCCCCCCCTTTTCCACAGGGGACGAGGACGGAGCTGACCCGGCTCCTCCATGGAGCCTCTACCCGACAGAGAGCCTCCGGCTCCTCCATGGAGGAGGAGGGCCGAGGCCACCCAGATCCCCCCGCACGGGGTGGACAAGGGGGAAAAATCCGGCTCCTCCCTAGCGGAGGAGGTCCGAGGCCACCCGGATCCCCCCAGTTCGGGGTGGACGAGGGGAACCATCCGGCTCCTCCCTAGCGGAGGAGGTCCGAGACCACCCAGACCCCCCCAATTAGGGGCAGAGGACGGGAAGATCCCGTGTCCCCAAATGTGAGTATGAATGGAGACCCCAAAAGGGGAGAAGGACAACCCCCCGCAAATGGCAGGAGAACGGAGGCCCTCCAACCGCCTTGCGGGGTGAGAAGGATGGAGACCTCCCCGATCATCCTGCGGGCGGCAGGGGCAGAGACAGCTCCCTGGAGCCCCTCGCCAGCATCCCCCGGGCCGAGAGGGACGGAGACCCCTCGAGCGTCCCCCGGGCTCTGGACAGGATAAAATTGGCAAGAGGCGATCAAATTGGCAGGAATTCGACTTAAATACGCTGAATAAAGTGCAAACGAACCTGAAGCCAGCGGTGTGGATTTTATTGAACCTGGGATCGCCGGGCAGTGCTGTCACCTGCCCCTCCTCAGGCAAGGGGGGTTTGGGTGGTCCCACCTTTGTGTGGTTGTGCCGTAATGGGCAAAAAAAATCCTTCCTGGCAGGGGCTGAGGGTTTGGGAAGGGGCTGGGGTTGGGGTTAGAGTTGGGATTTGGGGCTGGGATTGAGGTTAAAGCTAAACGTGGTTTTTGGCCTAAGAAGTGGTTTTGGGATTGGGTCTGGGGCCGTGCCCAGTCCCACACTGTGCCCATTGCAGGAGCTGCAGGAGGTGACATCTGGGGGGGCTAAAATATGGTGGGGAGGGGTCTCTGGGAGTCCCAGCCCCATTCTGGGGTGCCCAGGCCCATGGGGATGGGTCTCAGCTCTGGAGGTGCTGAGCTCTGGCAGGTCGATACCCAGCCGTTATTCGCTGCCTTTCTCCACCTGTGGCCCCCCTGGCTGGCCATAAACAGTTGTTATTTTGTCACTCCGGTTTGGTACAGTCACCTTCTGCCCAGGTGCAGATCCCAAAACACTTGGAAAGAAACAACAGGGAAGAGGAGCTTCCCAAGATCTCCAAGCTTTCCGTAATCAATACTGGTCATTCCCAATGTGCTCTTCGTGGAGGAGGATCCATCTTCCATGGATGAATGGAAAATACAATAAAGGTTTTGAATAAAAACAGCCTGAAGAAAACAAGTGGCCATGGAGTCTTCCCAGAATCCTTGGAATCTCCTCAGGAAAATCCTGCAGCTTGTCTTGCACACCCTGGCAGAAGGAGCGGTGGAGAGGATCTGAAATTTTCGATCGTTATGGATGATTTAGGATCTCACCACAGGGGATTATAATAATTAATTATTATAATTAATCACATTAATTAATGATGTGCTTAATCCTTTAAAAGATACCTGGGAATGGAAGCTCCAAGGAAGGAAACTCCAGAAATTTGGTGAATTATTTCATGGGAAAAGAGTGCCAGCTAAAAAGGATGGAAGGGAGGAAGGGAGGAAGGGAGGAAGGAAGGAAGGAAGGAAGGAAGGAACCAAGGAAGGAAGGAAGGAAGGAAGGAAGGAAGGAAGGAAGGAAAAAACTTACAAAAGAGTGCTGCCAAAAGACCAAGAAAATAAATAATTGGGACAGAAGAAACTGGGAGCTGTGTTGGGAAATTTCCAGGGACTTGGGAACAGGAAAGGAATCAGATCATGAATGGCAACTAAACGTGAAAATAAATTATCGGAAGGTCTGACGAAATGGAGCTGGGAAATGAAATAAATCCATGGATTTATTAAACTGTATGAATAGGAAAATGAAATAAATCCTTGGATAATCCCACACAGAGTAAATAATGGATGATATGGAGGAAGCTTAAGGATTCTGTGCGTCCCTCATTTAAAAAGGGAATTTTATCTTTTGGCCAATCATTGATGAAATGAATTTGAGGAGAGGCAAGAAGAAAATAGGAGCTGAATCCTCAGCTTTTACCTGGGAGAGCACAGGGAGGAAGAGGGAAATCCTGGAAGAGTAGGAGGGAATAACTACAACATCTGCCATTCCAAAGGAATAACTGGGGAGCTGGGGAAATCCAGACTGGTCAATCCAACCTCAGCACCTGGAAAAACACTGGAATAGGCAGTGCTTTATAAGCACCTGGAGGATAATGAGGTAATGAGATAAGAGCCCAAAACCAATTCCTGTGGGAACAGCCTCGTTCCCTCCCCTTGGCAGGAGATTTGCTCTGGTCGGTGGGGAAAGGGGCAGATGGGATTTGTCCTGGCTCTGACATTGTCCCCCACGGCAGAGCTGCAAATCTGGGAGATCTGAGCTGCTGTGGGAGGTGAACATCCCTGGAAACCTCACCTGGGCAGAGCCTTGGGTGATTCCCAGCCCACCTTGGGGGTGGTGGCAGACAGGGCCCTGGCTGGGGTCAGCGGCTTTGGGTTCAAACTTTGAAGGTAGAAGGCAGCAAAATTCCCACAAATCTGGCAGCTCAGGCAGTGCCTGGACAGGTGAGATGGAGCCCTCTTGGAAACCAGAGGGGATTTGTGCTCGTTCCCATCCTGAACCTTGCTGTTATCAACCCAGACCTTGCTGTTATCAACCCAGACCTCGCAATTATCAACCCAGACCTTGCATTTATCAACCCAGACCTCGCAATTAT
This sequence comes from Struthidea cinerea, assembly GCA_013397865.1. NCBI lineage: Eukaryota > Metazoa > Chordata > Aves > Passeriformes > Corcoracidae > Struthidea > Struthidea cinerea. Next base: position 300,091 of record VZTI01000138.1, on the reverse strand, counting down.
CAACCCAGACCTTACCCTGACCTTCCAGAGATTGGCAAAATGCTCCTGCCCACCCCACAGCTCTGCCCCCTCCTCATGGCCATCCCTGGACAGGGATTTTCCAGCATTCCAGACAGCAGCAACATCACCAGTGGGAGAGGTTTTGAGCCCAGAAAACACATCCAACACCAGGGAATGTTCAGGGGAATAGCTCCCAGATTTGGGAACAGAAAAGCTGAGGAGTGAAATAAGCACAAAACATGATGGGATTTGTATCCAGTGCCAAGGAAATGTCTATTTTGACCCCACAAAAATCCTGGATTTGGGAACAGAAAAGCTGAGGAGTGAAATAATCACAAACCACGATGGAATTGGTATCCAGCTCCAAGGAAATGTCTACTTTGACCCCATGAAGTTCACTCACAATGGACTCTTGTGTGACCATTGTCCCTAGCTGGTCCATCCCTGGGATAACTCTTAGATAATCCATCAAATTTTCTTCCTTTGTTATTAAGAAAATGGATTTCCTGGAAAAATTGGCCTGGGAAGGAGCTGCAGGAGTTGTGTAGGAAGAGCCATACCCGACACATTCCCTCCAGACCTCCAGCAGTGGAATTGCCTCACCCTTGTGTCCTACATCTTTGGGGACACCTCTGTCACCCTGAGGTGCCACCTCTCCCCTTGTTCACTTTAAAGCTCAGCCCGAAGTGTGTCCCGTGTGCTCTGGCAGGTGATTGACAACCTCATAAATGTGCCCAAAATGTCCCCAAAAATGTGAGTTGCACAACTCCTTTTGCTGCTGCCACCTCCAGTGTCCCCTCAGCTTTCCATGGAGTTCACTCCCAGCCTCTCCCAATAGTTCAGAAGGGGGAGAACAGGAATTGTTCAGGGGTTCTGAGGCAAAAACACCTGGAGGTTTTCGAAGTGCTCTGGAGGATGGAATGCGAGCTGAACACGATCCTGATGAATTGGAGGCATGACCTGGAATAAATCCAATCAAATTCCACAGAGATGAAGACAAACAGCTCCGTTTGTTGGGATCCAGGCAGGTGAGGCCTCCCTTACCAGCAGAGCTGCGATGAGAATTTTCTCTCCCTCTCCCCAGCTCCAACCTGCTCCTTCCTGCCCTGGGGTGAGTGTGCTGCCCTTTGAGGTGTGGTGCTCGCTGTGGGGCTGCGTCTGAGCCAGCTCCGGGGAAACATTCCTCTCCTTTATCTGCGGAGTGTGAGGCGGGTCCTGCTCTGGCTCCTGCTCTGTTCACAGCACAGCCCCACGAGCAGCAGCTCAGCCTGGCTGTAGGGGAAGCAATCTGCAGCAGGGGGAAACAAACGGGCTGCCAGGAACACCGAGCACAAATCCCACTGCTGGAGCCAAGATTCCTGCACATCCGTTTGGGTGAAGGAGAAATCAGATGGGGAAGATGGGGAAGAGTTTGTGCAGCAGAGGCAAACCCAGAGTTAGAGTCGGGCACAAACCCAAAATGTGCCTTAGCAAAGGATAATTCCAGAACTGGGGAGATCAGAGAGATCTTAAAGCTCATCCCACCCCACCCCTGCCATGGACAGGGACACCTTCCACTGTCCCAGGCTGCTCCAAGCCCTGGCCAGCCTGGCCTTGGACACTGCCAGGGATCCAGGGGCAGCCACAGCTTCCCTGGGAATTCTGTCCCAGCCCTTCCCCGCCCTGCCAGGGAACAATTCCTTCCCAATATCCCATCCATCCCTGCCCTCTGGCAGTGGGAAGCCATTCCCTGTGTCCTGTCCCTCCATCCCTTGTCCCAAGTGCCTCTCCATGTTTCTTGTCAGCCCCTTCAGGTCCTGGAAGGCCACAATTAGGTCACCCTAAAGCTTCTCTTTTCCAGGCTGAGCAATCCCAACTCTCTCAGAGCCTCGCCCAGGTCCCACAATCTCCATCCCCATTTCTGCTGCCATTCCTGGATCCGTGTCCAGCTCCCACTGGGGCTCAGCATGGAAGCAGCATGCTTCCATGAGATGGAGAGGAGTTCCCATCTAAACCTATTCTCTTCCAGCCTGAAGCCATTCTCTGTGTCCAGTCACTCCATTTCCCGAGGGTAAGTAGATGAAGAGCAGCCACAAACTGCAGTAATGATGCACGGGCAAGGACCTTGCTCATCAGGTTGAGAGATGCAAAGCCGTTTATGGCGCAGTCAGAATTCCCTAAATCCCAGCACCCAACAGGATATCACATCCTAGAAACAGGAAAGATGTTCCCCACAGTGTCCCCCATACACCTGGGGCGTTGCACAGATTTTACCTGTTATGGTAATAGGCAAACAATGCCCTATAAGGCCACAAACTGCAATGAACACTTCTCACAGGCCCAGGCTGTCCATAAACACACAATCCTCTCTCAGTCCATCCCCGGTGACCTGGATGCACTCCCAGGGTCACCTCCGGGCCCAGGACAGAGGCCCTCTCTCTGATCCTCAGGGCCCGTCTCTCCACCACCCCCTTGTGCGCTCCAACAACAAACCAGAACCTGAGCTTGGAATGCAGCAGCAGGAGGCATTTAGAGATGGGAAGTCATCAGCTTAGTGCCGTGGCTTTTCCTGTCAATGGGCTTTAATGTTATGCTGGGATCGTGGAGGAAAACCAGGAGAAAAGGTTCCATGTGGAGAAAACGGTAAATGAGAGGAATTGGTAATTTTTCCCTTCAAAAAAAAAAAAAAAGAAGTGAGGGAAAACATTCCAGTCTCCCTCAACATAAATACAGTTAGAAAAAGAAGAATAACAACTTGATCTGCACCTTGTGCAGGGTGAAGCAGCCAAAAATGAACAACAGAAGGTATTTCAGTAATAAAATAAGGAAAAACCTTCAGCCTATTAAGAGAGAGAAGCACGGGGACAGACAAGGGACAATTAAATGGGGACAATTAAATGGGGACAACTGCAGGAGAGAACCTTATTAATCCATGTGTTAAGAGCTGATCCCTGGCTGTGCTTCAGCTCCAGTGCTGGATTAAATGATCTCCTGAGGCTCCTTTAAGCCTTGCATCCCATGATCTGGGCCCTTTGTTTGGTGGCACGGGAAGCTGTGGCCTCAAAAACCAACAACCCAAAGAAAAGATTGCCAATGACCATCTCCAAACAAGGCGGCCTCACCTGGGACCCTGCTGGAAAGGGAACTTCCACAAGGTGGGATAAGAATAGAGGAGGCTGCAGGAACAGCAAAAGGATGAGTGGAGACTTGGGAAACAGCAACAAGGTTTTAGTGGAGATGAAATCTGGGAACATCATCTTAAGCAAACGGGAGGACAATTGGGTGTGCTCGGAATCTTGACTCTGCTTGTTCAGAATTAAACTTTATTGACATTTATCAAGACAAGACTAATGAAGAAGATTGGGCAGAAGCAGGGCCTGGCTTTTGTTTGTTTAATTGTAATTGGTTTTTCCAACAGATAATTAACTGTGGAACTCATTGCTCCAAGACGTGGCAAAGACTGGGAACTTCTCAAGGGGAGATGGAACAGCGGAGATGTCAACAGGAGTGAGAGGCAGAACGTTTGTTTAGGGGGAGTGAATTATTCCTGCTCGCAAATTAAATCAGCCACGGAGCCCTGTGGACAGCAAAGGAGTTGGAGTTCAGGATTGAAAACTTGCTTGTTCTGGATGTTTATTCCATGTGGTGCTGCCCACCATGGCTGGCAGAGGAGGTCACCAGGTAGATCCATGGCATGGAATCATGGAACCATTGAGTGGTTTGGGTGGGAAGGGATCTCTACAGATCATCCAGTGCCACCCCTGCCATGGGCAGGGACACCTCCCACTGTCCCAGGCTGCTCCAAGCCCCAATGTCCAGCCTGGCCTTGGGCACTGCCAGGGATCCAGGGGCAGCCACAGCTTCTCTGGGCACCCTGTGCCAGGGCCTCCCCACCCTCCCAGGGAACAATTCCTTCCCAATATCCCATTTAACCTCCTCGTTTTCAGTTTTAAGCCACTCTGTCCTCTCAGTTGAAGTTGTGTCTTCACAACTCCAGCAGGAATAAAAGCCCTGTGGGAGCCGGAATTTGCCCCTGGCATTTCTGGCCACCAAAGGGAAAACACCTTCTGCTCTGAAGAGCACCACCCAAGTGCTGAAGTTGGGAATATTTGGGAATTCAGCCTCTGGAGGAATGTCAGGCCAGGCTGGTGTCCCAAACCACTCGGAGCCTCCGTTAACCACCCGAGGGTGTCCAAGGAAGCTGCTGTGCCGAGGCTGTTTCACGGAGCCTTTTTGAGGGGGAGTTAATGCCAATATTGGAAGAACTGGAGGGGAACATATGGAATTTCAAAGCCGCATGGAAAAGGACATCAGTGCTTAATGCTTGAATTCACCACTTACAATAAATACCTCTCCATGCACTCAGCACTGCTTTATCTCTGCTTTATCTCTGCCTTATCTCTGCCTTTTCACCATGAAATCCAAGCACAGATCAGCTTCAGCCTGATGGCTCTGGGAGGAATTGCTGGGTAGAACCCGATGATAATGAGTAGCTGTGAGATAGGGATGAAACTTCTCCATATATTGAATATTTATTTCAAATTGTAGCCAGACAAACCAGTGGGCAAGAAAAACAGTAAGACACAAACCCTCGTCTTTTCAAGACATGAGTTTTATTTTTATTTTAGGTCTTCTTGTCCCGCTAGCAAAGGTCATAAATTATTTAACTTCTGCGGCTCAGCTTTCTCTTTTTTACTATCTAATAAAATCAGGGAAATATAAATCTATTTTAGGTCCTTTTTTACAAATAATTGAGAGGGGTGACAAACAAAACAGGAATTGAAGCAACAATTCAAGGCAGGGTGGCAGCGAGTTGTGAGCACACCAGGAGGTTTCAGTAAAAAGCTTGTAAGGAGCATTTTTGCTTCTTCCCGGCCAAAGATGCCTTGTTGCCTTTTTTAAATTTAATAATTTATGGATTCAATGCCTGGATTTTTCATCTCCTGGCTGCTTGCTGCCTATTAAACACATAATTCAGGGGGTTACATTATTGTACCTCGGGCTGCCCACGTTTCAGCCAAAAGCTGGGGAAGGAGGCACTGAGAAATTTGTGGGAATGATTCAGGTTGTGGAATTGTGGGATCGGATCCCTGCCTGGTTTCCCTGGGACTGTTTGGCCCGGAGATTTTAAATAAGCAGCATTTTTTTCGGGGTATGGACCTGTTTTGATTGGTGCTTGGAATTATTAACCTTTAACAGCAGCTGCTGCAGGAATAAAAGTGGAAAGGTCAAGGAAGAAGTGGAAAAAGGGAAAAATTTAGCACAAGGACAAAGGAGAGGATAAGCGTGGGAAGAGGGGGAGCACCTTTACCATGTAGGAATTTTCCCTGCTATCCAACCTAAACCTCCCCTGGCACAACTTTTCCCAAGAGGGGAAAATCCAAACTCTTCCTCTGTCCCAGAAGGTGGGATCTGCTATTCTCTGTCCCATAGGAAATCAGTGGAATTGTAGGATCATGGGATTGTTAAGGGTGGAAAAGACCTGGAAGATCATCAGGTCCAACCCTCGATGCAGCACCACCATGTTCAGCACTGACCCCTGTCCCCAAGTGCCACATCCACCGGATTTCGAGCACTTCCCTGGATGATGATCCAGCACTGCCCTGGGCAGCTGTGCCAACGTCCAACAACTCTTTCAGTGAAGGAATTTTCCCAATATCCACCCTGCCCCTCCCCTGGCCCAGCCTGAGGCCCGTTTCCTCTCCTCCTGTCCCTGTTCCCTGGGAGCAGAGCCCGACCCCCCCGGCTGCCCCCTCCTGTCAGGGAGTTGTGCAGAGCCACAAGGTCCCCCCTGAGCCTCCTTTTCTCCAGGCTGAGCCCCTTTCCCAGCTCCCTCAGCCGCTCCTGGGCCGCCAGCCCCTTCCCAGCTGCGTTCCCTGCCCTGGACACGCTCCAGCCCCTCCAGGTCTCTGTTGTCATGGTCTTGAACCCTCCCAGCTTTTCCACTCAGGTCCCAGAGCCCAAAGGCCACAGGAAGCAACTTTTCCCAGCCCCACTCATTTCCCACCCCTGCTCTGCACAAACTCATTCCAGAAATCTCCACCAAGATTTGCCCTTCCAGCCCTCAACCCTTCCAGAGCTTCCTCCCGTCTCTTTCTCCCAGGACTGATCTCCTTCATTTAAAGACCGTAAATGATCAGGGGTTGGTTTAAGCACACAGGAATAGAGATTTCGGGATAAAAATAGATTTCCTCCTTCCACATGAATTCCTGCAGCTCCCTCATCATTTCTGCCTGAGCAACATTAACGACTCCCATCAGAAACCCCTCCAGAGGATCCCTCTGCAGAGCAGGGAGAGGAATTCAGAGGATGCCAAGGGCCCCCTTTCCACCTTTCCCACCATCTTTCACAGCTCTATCCGAGCTGGGAATGAGGTAAAGGGATTTGAAAGGAGGAATTAAAGGTTAAGCAGGTTCCAAGCAGCACAAAGCCTGGTTTAAGGTGGCTGGTGAGAGGCTGGGGCAGAAGGGATTCGTGATTCCATCAGGAGCAAAGGGAAAGATTCAACTCCGCCAGCAAGTGCAGGGGGAGGGGGGGAGCAGCTAAAAAAAAGTCCTTAAAATACAGAAAAGGGATCTGGAATGCCAGGGGCTCCGAAAGTGACAGAAGGGATCTGAGGGTGGAAGGAAAATGGGCTTTTGTGCCAAGATTAAGCTCGGTGTTAATTGCTGGCTTAGGCAGGAAAAACTCAGCTGCACCCCCGAAATGGGCCCACAGAGACAAAGGGGTGGGGGGAGCGCAAAGAATCCCCTGGGCCAGCTGTCCCTGGCCATTGAACAAGCCACCAGGCCATCAAAGGAGCCACCAGCCCATCAAAGGAGCCAAAAGCCCATCAAAGAAGCCACCAGCCCATCAAAGGAGCCTGTAGCTCAGCAAAGGAGTCACCAGCCCACCAAAGGAGCCACTAGCCCCTCTAAGGAGCCGCCAACCCATCAAAGGATCCTCTAGCTCAGCAAAGGAGTCACCAGCCCATCCAAGGAGCCACCGACCCATCCAAGAAGCCTCCAGTCCATCCAAGGAGCCACCCGGCCCTCAGAGGAGCCAAAAGCCCATCAAAGAAGCCACCAGCCCATCAAAGGAGCCACCGACCCATCCAAGAAGCCTCCAGTCCATCCAAGGAGCCACCCGGCCCTCAGAGGAGCCAAAAGCCCATCAAAGGAGTCTCCAGCCCCTTTAAGAAGCCACTGACCCAGCAAAGGAGCCACCAGTCCATCCAAGGAGCCAGAAGCCCATCCAAGGAGCCACCAGCCCCTCTAAGGAGCCACTGGCCCATCAAAGGAGCCACCAGGCCCTCAAAGGAGTCACCAGCCCATCAAAGGGGTGTCAGCAACTGGAGTGTCCCCATGGCCTCAGGGACATGTCCAGGGTCCAGCACTGGTGACGCTGTCCGGGTCCACCTCTATGTATTTGCACACGTGTGTATTTGTGCTCCAGAGGCGTTTACGTGCCTCTGGAATTCCATGCCGAGCCTTCCCGCTGCTCGGGGCTGCAGCATCGCCTCTCTCAACCTCTCGGATCTGCCGTGATGCCCAGAAAATTCCCATTTTTTCATGTGTAACCTGTGGGAGACTTAACGAGGTGTTTATCCTTTCCTCCTTTCCTGCTGTCGGACCTCCCAAGATTTTTAAGGAATCTTTTGGGTCTCTGGAAAGGCTGGTTAATGGAAAAGGGAGGGCACTGAGGGTGGAGCAGAGTAAAGGCAGCAAATCTTCAAAGGATCCGGATAAGGATAACGCTGATTTTTCATATTTATATTTTTTAAGTGAATTCCATGAAATGAAGGGAGAGGTGGAAGCCCCGTAACTCGGAGAGCAGAGGGTGGGGGAACCACGTCATAAAATATTGGGAAATACAACAAACAAGGAGAGAGCTGAGGGAAGGATGACTCCAGGATCCAGAGGCACAGGGATAGGCAGAGCCTGGGGAGGCCGGGGCTCAGGGATCACCTCATCCCCACCTAAATCATCACTGCAGCAACCAGGGGTGAGCAGACTCACGCTCCATTTCCCATCCTTAGTTTGGAGGAAGATGGATTTTTCCATAGGAACTGGATCCATCCCCCCGGCAGAAAGCTCCATATCTCACTGGAGCTGCCCGCATTCCCTCTCTACCATCAGAGGAGGGAGAGGTGTTCCCACAGGAGCACATCTGCACCTGTGGTGGAGCAGAGTAAAGGCAGCAAATCCTCAAAGGATCGGGATAAGGATAACGCTGATTTTTCGTATTGATGTTTTTCAAGTGAATCCCATGAAATGAAGGGAGAGGTGGAAACCCCATAACTCACAGAGCAGAGGGTGGGGGAACCACGTCATAAAATATTGGGAAAAACAATAAATAGATGGATTTTTCCATAGGAACCGGATCCATCTCCCCCTGGCAGAAAGCTCCATATCTCACTGGAGCTGCCCGCATTCCCTCTCTACCATCAGAGGAGTGAGAGGTGTTCCCAGAGCAGCCCTTCCTGCCTGTGGTGATCCCAAAAGTGGGGCAGGATGATTCTGGGGAGTCTCTGCTCTCTGCAGGGATCAGAGGAGCCCCGAGACCCCATTGAGCCTTCCTACGTTGTGGGGCTCCAGCTCTGCATCCGAGGACTCGCACTGTGTTCCCAATTTTGTAATCCAGGACTGAATTCCCCGCTGAAATAGATCTGGTTCATTCTGGTGAATGGGAGATGATGGATAACTCCTCTGAGCCAAACGCTGTTCCTCTGGAAAGGGTTCAGACACAAAAAGTCATTCCAGTCCTGAGATCTGAGGTGAGTTTGGGATCCTGAGGAACTGGGAACTCTCAGGTTGGAAACCTGGAGCGCCAGGAGATGGAAAGGACGTTCCCAGAGGCTCTGACTCCCCCAGCAGACCCAGCAATGCCACAGTGAGGCACCTCTGCTGCTGGGGCTGGGTGGCAGATGGAAAAACCTTTCCAATAAATCCATCTTGATGGATGTGGATTTTGGGAATGTGTGATCCATATTTCAGTGCCTCCTGAGACTTCTCCAAGGCCTCCCTTGGTTGGATTTCCCACCTGAGCACCAAAGCAAAGCTGTTCTGTGTCTGTGATCTCCCACCCACCTCAGACTCTTTTACTCCGGACTTTGTGTTAATCCCAAATATTTTAACAACGATTTTATGTCTGAATCAGTGTTGGAGGAGCCAAAGAGCTGAGGAACAGGATCTCCAGGAAAAGCATCATGACCTGATTATTCCCAGATCATTCCCTGCTGAGGATCATTCTGTCTGTTAAACTGGGGAAGTGCTTTAATGGAAGGATGCAGTGCTGGATTTAAAGCAGAGGTCTGGCTGGTAAATCCTGAACTTCACGGAGCTAAAATAACATCCAGGGAGTGCTCTGGTATTTCCTGGAGTCTTGTTCGGGTTCAGCCTTGATCCACATGGAGAAACCCTCAGCTGACAGGAAAGCTCTGCTTTTCCATGGTCTCTCTGCTCTCAGGAAGAGAGTCCGAGGTTTCCTCACCTGGACACAGAACCCCAGGCACAGCAGGTGTTCCTTAAAGGTCCCGAAGCTGTAGCTGATCACGGAATCCTGGAATGGTTTAGGTGGGAAGGGAGCTAAAACTCATCCCATCCACCCCCTGCCATGGGCAGGGACACCTCCCACTGTCCCAGGCTGCTCCAGGCCCCAATGTCCAGCCTGGCCTTGGGCACTGCCAGGGATCCAGGGGCAGCCACAGCTGCTCTGGGCACCCTGTGCCAGGGCCTGCCCACCCTCCCAGGGAACAATTCCTTCCCAATATCCCATCCATCCCTGCCCTCTGGCAGTGGGAAGCTGTTCCCCCTTATCCTGTCGCTCCAGGCATTTTTCCAAAGTCCCTCCCAGCTCTCCTGGAGCCCTTTCAGGGGCTCACCACCCTCACAGGGAAGAATTTCTTCCTAGTAAGAACCTTTTCCTCATACCCTCAGTTCCCCTGGTGTTTTCTCCCACTCTTTGGCTGCTTCTCTCTCTTCTCAATTTCCAGGTGTAACAATCCCTGAAGCTGGAGACTCTCCAGTCCCTCTTCCCCCAGTGCTCAGCTCTCTCATAGGGGATTGGGTCTGTTCCTAACATCCGCCCACGGAATACAGCCTTGGATTCCACCTGGAAGCTGCCAGATCCCAACAGCCCTGTTGTCCATTCCCATTTATGTGAGGAACACCCCCTTCCTGCAGTGCCACCCATTCCCTGCTGCTCCAGGTGGTAACACACCTGGAACAGGCGATAACACCCCTGGAAGAGCAGGGAATGTTTCCCAGCTTCCTCCTCGGTGATCCCAGTGGTGTCCAGCCTGTCCTTGAAAGGAGCTGCCTTTATCCACTCCAGCATTCCTGCTCATCCATGTCGTAATTCCTTGTGCTCAGCACCCCAGCGGCTCCGGAGCTGCTGCCAGATTTTGGGGATTAGAAAGGAAATGTCTGGCAGTGCCTTCTCTTCCACAGGCATCCTGACAGCCTGGATCAGCTGGATCCACACTCTGGGCTCTTCCCTGGATATCTTCAGGCCCTGCCTGCACTGAAGGGTTTCATCCTTTCCAAAGGCAGCTCCACATCCACACCATTCCCAGCTCTCCCTTCCTCCTGTCCTACTTTCAGGAAAATAAACATTTGTTCTTCCTACCTTTTGTATTTATTGCTCTCCACACAAAACCGACTGAATCCCATTTTCCCTGCTCCATCTGTGCCTTTGCTCCCTGCATCCCGAGCCTCTGGCACGGTTCAACTCCCGTGGGGGCACGGGGGGACCCAGGCTCTCCTTGCTGCTAATCCTGAGCAAGGGCAGCTCAGCCGTCCTTGCTGTTTGGAGGGATTTCCTTAGGGAAAGCTCGGCTCCTCCAAAAAAATCCCCCTTAGGATGAGGACTCACGTGGCCCCATTCACGCCAGTCCTGTCTCCTCTTCCCCACGGGAAATGCCAAAAAAAGGCTGCATTGTCTGGATCCGGCATTCCTAGGCACTTACAGCTGTCCCTGGCCCTGCTCCTGCTTTTTGGAGGTGCTCCTTTGTTTCCTCCCCTGCTGAGGGGTTCGTTAGGCTGAGCAGCTGCTCCACGCGTGTTCCTTAATGTGCTGGAAGCAGGGAAAAAACCCCGATGTTCCTAAAATTAAACTGGTTCTTCAGCAAGGAAATGATCCATAAACTCTGAAATCGTGATTTAGGAGCTGCCAGGTGGAGCTGGGCACAAGCAGAGCAGCCAGGTCAGAGCAGCGTGGGATCCCAGAGCAGTTTGGGATGGAAGGAATCCTACAGGACATCCAGTGCCACCCCTGCCATGGACGGGGACACCTCCCACTGTCCCAGGCTGCTCCAAGCCCCAATGTCCAACCTGGCCTTGGGCACTGCCAGGGATCCAGGGGCAGCCACAGCTTCTCTGGGCACCCTGTGCCAGGGCGTCCCCGCCCTCCCAGGGAACAATTCCTTCCCAATATCCCATCCATCCCTGCCCTCTGGCAGTGGGAAGCCATTCCCTGTGTCCTGTCCCTCCATCCCTTGTCCCCAGTCCCTCTCCAGCTCTCCTGGAGCCCCTTTAGGCCCTGGAAGGGGCTCTGAGCTCTCCCTGGAGCCTTCTCCTCGCCAGGTGAACAATCCCAATTCTCTGAGCCTTTCAAAGGTCCTCCAGCTGCTTCCCACATCCGGCTGGATCTGCAGCTGGAGCGACATTTCCATGGCCCACACACGGGCACAGGGCTGAGGGGGCACAGCTGCCCAAGGAGTCCTTCGTGCCCTCTGCCAACCCACGGGAAGGGAAGGGAAGGGAAGGGAAGGGAAGCCTGGCTGGAATGGATTTTCCATTTTCTTCCTCATTAAATTGACTTTCTCTCCCATGAGACATTTGAGGGCAGTTATTGGTGACAGCTACACTTGAAATGAATTTGCAGCTCAGCCCAAAGCGAGGAGTCCATCCCTGCTTCCTGAGAACCCTCGGATTTCCCTCAGCTAAAAATACAGGATTTTTTCCTCCTGTTCCTCTTTTCCCATCAGCATCCCGGTGGTTTATTTGCTGTAGGCACTCCTGAACGGCTACAGATTATTGTCACTGCTGGAGAGTTGGAATTCTCTCATCTTGGGAGTGATTTGCACCCTCCAGGTGCTGACACATCCAGGCAGAGCTCTGCAGGAGCTCGGGAGTTTCCTCGAGACACATCTGATAACAGAGAGAGGGAAATGCCCTTCCCGAATACAAGGAACCGTCACACATCCCTAAAAATACCTCACAATACCGGAATTCCCTCTACACATCATCCAGGGGAGCCTTTGGCCAGGAAGAATGCTCTGTCCGAAGGAAACAGCAGAAATGATGTTTAATTTTAGCCATGTCAGGACTGGTCGGAGCCTCCTGCGCTCCTGAGTTTCCGTGTTCCATGTGTAGGACATCAACACCACCCTTGGCATTTCCCACCCCACAGATCCCCCCCCGTGCTCCCCCTCCTTCTCTCCACCCCACTTTGGGCACCTCCAGCTCTGCCCAATCCTCACCACTTCTGGGAAAGCTCCAGAATATTCCTGTGGTCAGAAAGCTCGAGCCACCCTTGACAACTGAGGGAAATAATTGATGAGGGGCAGGGCTGAGATGTCCCAGTCCCTGCTCTGTTCCTGGAAAAGGGGCTCTTCCCGCCCTTTCTTTCCTCCATCCTTCCCAACCAAGACTTTGAGAGAATTTCTCTAGGGAAAAACTCATTCCTTGGCTGGATGTGCCTTTTTCCTGCCCGAACCAGGGTACCCTGACTCCCGAGCCATGGGAGTAAAATCTGACAAGGAGAGGATCAGTCAGATGGGAATTCCCAAAATTCCTTCTTTCCCCCTTCAGAGATGTTCCCTGAGGGTTTTCCCTGCTCCCTCTGCTCCCAGCACTGTGCGGGCCAGGAGAGCAAACCCAGTATGCCAGGCCCTGAATATCCCTGGAAGAAAGAGGGAAGGAACACGGCCCTTGAGCAGCTCAAACATTTCCGTGCTTGCTCAACCCAGGCTGGCTTCAAATGGGAAAGGAATGAGTAAAAATAACAATAAAGGGCAGAGGCAGGGAAAAAAGGAATCCTGGATCCGGGCTTTGATCCCACTCCCTGTCCTGCCGCCACTGATGTCCCACTAATCCCTGCAGGGCAGAGCTCAGAGCTCAGCTCGGTTTAGTTCAGAGGAATCTCCCCAACCCTTAGAAAACCAGGTTTTTTTCCAATGGTTTTACAAATCCTGGGAAATCAGGTCAACAACCCCACGTTAAATATTCCAGCTTGGCCTGGCTGTGTTTGTTTTTGCCATGTTTTAGCAGCCAGCTTTTCATGAGAGAGAAAAAACCCCTTTTACTTTCATTTTTCACCGGCTGGATTTAAGAAGCCCAAACCATCTTTGCTTTTCTGCTCTTTATTAAAGTTCTCACAGGACCTCTTTGTAGACAAAGGGAATTTTAAACTGGAGATTCCGCTTTGTTCCACTGAATTTTGATATTTCCTGATGGTTTTGGCCCAGCTGGGACATCTTCCAGGCAGAAGCCCTGGATTTATTAATGGCTTAAAACTCTCCATAATTTCCGCAGTGGATCTGAAGGGAAATGCAGATTTTGGGCCTTTTGGGGGTCTCATATCCAGCTTTAAAAATCCGATTCCATGTTTGTTCAACAGCAATGAACTTCCAGGGTTTTATGGAGCCATAAAAACCCTCGAACTGCTCCCATTTACGGCCTGGGTTTAATTTACTGGGGGAGGGCTCCTCTCTAATGGGGCAGTGCCAGTTCTATTAGCTGGAAACAGCACAGCTCCATTTGCAGGATTCCCGTCAATAATTCCTGGGCAGGGAAGGGAGGGGCAGGGGAAGGACAGG
>VZTI01000138.1:137793-267834 GCA_013397865.1 Struthidea cinerea | reverse complement strand
TCCTTCCTTCCTTCCTTCCTTCCTTCCTTCCTTCCTTCCTTCCTTCCTTCCTCCCTCCCTCCCGAACTCATGTTTCCCATGTATTTTCCATGGAATTTCCCATGGCAGTAACTTTGGGCCTCCAAGAGGCCTCACAACCCCCAAACTCTAAATTCCACATCGACTTCCAGCGCTCTGAAACAACGCAAGGTCCAAAAATATTCCTTCAGAAATTTGGGAAAGCCCTGCCGTGCTCTAAGGAGTGCTTTGATCTGGGAGCCAGAGGTGCCCTGGAAAGGCTGCCCAGGGCACTGGTGGAGTCTCCATCCCTGGAGGAGCCAAAAAACCTCTGGATGTGGCACCTGGGGACATGGATTAGTGGGGAACATGCTGAATTGGTGCTTGCAGAGGGCTTTTTCAACTGGAAGAATTCCATGATTCTAAGGGATAACTTATGAAAATCCCTATTTTTCCAAAGCCTCCCCCTGGAGTCAGGTGGGTGCACCAGACCTGCCGTGTCCCTGCACACCTCTGGAGCATCGTTCCAGCAAGCTGCTCCTGCTCCAAACCGAGAGTGCCAGAAAACTGTCCAAGGAAATCAAACCCTAAAACCCCTGGAAATGGAATTGATGCACTGGAGTTAAAGCTGGAAAATTGATTTTATTTTTCCCTTCTGGAGAACGGAAGCTCAGCTCGGAATCAATTAGAGCAAGCCCCAGGCAAATCCGGAGGTTGATTAATGAGGGACCAGCTCCATCTGTTTGGTTTGTCGGTGGGGATTGGGAATGGCTGGGAAGTTTTTCCAAAGCAGGGACACAGCAAATGCCCCACCGTGGCTCCATCGTTACCTTTTCCTGGCAAATAAAAGGGATCCATCCTGGATTTGTTTCTCCTCCAGTGGTGAAGCTGCAAAGGTTCGCAAGGGGAGCTTCTTCCTGCACCAAAAATCCATGTATTGCTCCAGAAACTTGGGAAAAAATCCCACGCTCCTATGGCTGTTTTTCCATTCACAGCTGGAATGGGTGCTGAGACCAGACACCTCCCATCTCTGGTGACACAGGCATAAAAACATGGAAAACTTGGATATCCCTGTCCAGACCTTTCCGTTGTCCCTTCCTGGTGTTGTTATTGATCGCTTTGCCTCCATCAGTTATTGGGAATATTCCATATCGATAAGGCAGGTTCAGACCAGCCCGGTGCCAGGTGGGATCTGCACGTGGATCCAGGGCATGGATGAGCCAGATGGCACTTCCAGGATGGTGGGAATGAGGCCTGGCAGCTGCCAAATGCATCCCCGAGGGCTGATCCCAGCTGCCTCAGCCTGGCCGAGGGGAATCGGAGGAAAACGGAAGTTCTGGATGTGGAGGAGCCACTAAAGCCCCATGGGCTGGTTTGTCCCTTCATGACCCGGCACATTTCATTCCCACTTTTCCTCTGAGCTCCATAAATCATGCAGGACCTTTGGAGCACCGCACTCCCGGAGGCCTGCGTGAGTTAATTTGTGCTGGCACCAAAACCACGCTCCAAACATGATTAAACTCCCCTTCAGCGAAGTTTGGGATGGCAGAAGATCCAAGAGCTGCTACATCCCAGCAAAACGTCCTCATGGCAGGGTCACATCCCAGCCACTCCCAGGAATTTCAGCATTCCAAAGTTTTCGTGCCTGAGCTCCTCAATTAACCAAACCCCGGTGCCTGGTTGGAGACAAATAATCCCAGCATCACCCACGCCACATCACTCCAAGGCTTTCCCAGATGAGAAATTCCCATCAAACATTCCCTGGCTGCTTTTTGCCATTCCCAGAGAGCTTTATTCCGATCCGGAGGAGGGGGTTTGTCCCCGGATTCTGCTGGAGAGCGGAATGTCACCCTTGCAAATGACTGGTTTGGGCTGAAAGTCAGAAGGGGGGTGGAGATGTTGAAGGGAAAGTGGGAATTTTGTCTTTTAACCAGGAAAAAGCCAAATATTCATCCTGAGAAAAGCCTGAGTGCCATTTTTATGTCAGAAAAAAACAGGAAAAATGCAAGGAGTAATAAAATAATGTTATAGAAAAAGACTTCAGCAACTTAACCCATGGAATCCTGGAATCCCAGCTGATTTCCTTCCAGTAAAATGTTCCTTTTCCACGTTTTTCCAGTGGAAATGGCTTTGAAACCAACTGTAAAGCAGAAATTTCCATTTCCATTTTTTTCCATTTGCTTTTCCTTTCTTTTTCCTTTAAGAACTTTCTTCTCTCTCTCCTTTTTTTTTTTTTAATAAGGGGGGTGTGGAACACAATAGAAATCCCTCCATTTTCAAGGAGCTGCCCCATATTTTAAATAATATGCACAGAAAACACACTTCTGATAAAAACTAACGTTAATTAATTCAGCCGAACAGAGCAAATTTGGGCTGATTTCAGTCATCCTTGTGCTTTTTCCTTTCCCTTTTCCAGCTTCCAGGATTTTGCCAGGACCTGGCTGCCAGGAACAATTTTGGGGTTGTGGTGGCAGGGGATGAATCTTTTTCCAGCCCCTTTTTCCTCCGATTCTGCCTCATTTTGTCTGTGCTTTAGGACGTTTTTCCATTTTCTGTTTCCTTGGAATCTCCCTTTATTTCCAAGCTCCGTCCTTTGTTTTAGGGGGAGCCTTGGATAGGAAAATGGGAATAAGAAACTCCCCCAGAGGGAAACCAGCGTGTCTGATCTGGATGTGTGCCGGGGCTTTCCTTCACCTCCTGCACTCCAGGAAAATTAGGGAGTCCTTCTCCATTGACCTCTCCGGGGGCTGTTCCACCCTGCTGCCCACTCCCACATCACTGGAAATGTGGAGAATTTGCTTTTGATGGATCAAATCTGAAGCGTTCAGACCACTGGATCTGATTTTCCACCTCCCAGAAAAGGAGCAGCTCCTGAATTTTGTGCAGGAGCCACGAGTGGTTCTGTGGGGATGGGATAACCTGGATGGACCACGTTTTATCCCGGTGGGAATGCTCCCGTCAAGGCCCCCTTGCATTCCCTGTCTGTCTCTCTCAGCCAATTCCTGACTGCAGGGCCATTCCCTTTCCATCAGACATCCCATCCTTATTCCCAGCCCTGCCAATCACCCCTGGCTGCCCCTGGAGGTCCGAGCCAAGAGGTTGGATGGGAATTCCTGGTGGGATCTGTGTCAGGCATCAGCCAGCACTGGCTCTGGCAATGCCTGACAGGCTGCAGCTCCTCTGTCCCAGTTCTTTGTCACTTTGAAAAGAAGGAAGAGCTGGGGAGGGACTCCAGGCTTGTTCCTGGCTGGCTCAGAAGGAAAATTCCTTTTCCTTCATCTTTATTTTACAAAAAGGATGGAAGAAGGAAACCAGGGAGCCCTTTAGTGCCTCCTTCTCTCAGTCCCTCTGAGCTCCCCCAGTCCCTGCAGCCGTGTTCTTGGCTGGCACTCTCCAGATCCATGGAACGCTGCCCTGGCCATTCCCTTACTCCCGCACGTCACAGGGAAATCCCTGGATGGAATTCCCCGTGATGGAATCCCCAGCATTCCCGGAAGTGTCCAAAAGCCACACAGATGTGGCACTTGGGGACATGGGTCAGCGGTGGCCTTGGCCGTGCTGGGGAAGGGTTGGACTGCAGGATCTCAGATTTTTCCAGCCTGGATTCCACGATTCCATGGTTCTGTGACTGCTCTTCCACCCACACCAACATCCCTCTGCCCCCACGCACAGCCCTGGGACCGCTCTGTGCTCCTGCCCTGCTCTGTCCCAAATTTAACCAAACCTGAGCAGTCCTGGAGCTCCACCCATGGGCAATGGCTCCTGTAGGTGTGTGACCGTGTTGGAAAGGATCATGGAATCATGGAATGGGTTGGGTGGGAAGGGACCTCAAAGCCCATCCAGTGCCACCCCTGCCATGGCAGGGACACCTCCCACTGTCCCAGGCTGCTCCAAGCCCCAATGTCCAGCCTGGCCTTGGGCACTGCCAGGGATCCAGGGGCAGCCACAGCTGCTCTGGGCACCCTGTGCCAGGGCCTCCTCACCCTCCCAGGGAACAATTCCTTCCCAATCTCCAGACTAAATTCACCCTTCTTCAGCTCCAAACCATCCCCCTTTTCCATGGCTCTGCATCTCCCCACTCTGACCAGTGACATTTGCACAATGCAGACTCCATTTCCCACTCTGGCACTTTATTTATCAAAGCAAGAAACCAGAAGATAAAGACTTTCCAGCAACAGCCTGGGATTCTTGGATTCTTCCGAGGTTACCTCTGGAGCAAGTTTTTCCTCCCTCCCTCCCTCCTCGCGACATCCAGTCAATATTTGAGTTGATAATAAAAATCTATTTTCTTTTCAGCTTCCCTGCCTCAAGAACAACATGTGCCTTGTCTTCCGTTCGCTCTGCTTATCAGATTCCAGCCAAAATGAATGGGCAGAGCTCTTACAAACAGAGAAATTAAATGAAAACAACACCGGTGCCAAGTTCTCTGCAAACACAGGAGTGAAATGAAAAATGCCACTCGCTGGAGATTCACCCAGCACGTTGAATTATTATCCGTCATGGCCCGTTCCTACATTTGTCCTTTCCCTGGGGTTGATAAATAAGACTTCCCACAAGTTCCGAAGCTGCAGCAGGACTTGGGGAGCACATTCTGTTCATCAATCTCAGGAATATCTCCCTCACTCGCCTGGCAGCCCCATAGCTCAAAAGTCCTGCACTTCCCACGTCCTGCTTTTTTCATGGGTAACTTGGAAATCTTTCTTTCCCTAATCCAGTGGCCAGGTTGATCCAGCTGGGCCTGCAAGTCCTGATTTCCAAGAGAAGACCTTTGAGGCACCACAGTTCTTCGGGCAGATTTCGGGCCTTCACAGGGTTGGATTCTGGTGTTGGGGCTGTTTTATGGCTGGGCAGCTCCAGGGGCTGGTACAGCTGGGAAAAGGGGAAAAGGAAAATCCTCTGTCCCCAGACGGGCTCACTGCTGCCAAAAAAACCCCCAAATCCCATCTCTCATGGAGGCCAGGCCTTGGTGGCACCTCCTCTGAGCAAAGGGAAATCCTCTGTCCCCAGACGGGCTCACTGCTGCCAAAAAAACCCCAAATCCCATCTCTCACCAGAGCCAGGCCTCAAAGGACCCATCTGTGCCCTGCCCTTTGTGCAGGGAGTAGGGAAAACGTCCTCCAGCCAGCAGGGAGGGATGGGACACATGGATCACCCCTGGAAGAGGCTTCAGGTGAGGAAATCAGACCCAGGCCACTCATTTATGGACACTCGAGGTGCAATGAAAGCACTGGAACAAAAAGAAAAAAAGAAGAAAACCCCAAGAAAACCCAATCTAAATCAGGTTTATTAAGATTCCTCCCAGGAGTTTTTTGTTTGGAAGCAGAGCCCTGCAGGACAGGGCTCAGGGCCCAGGCCTGGAAGTGAGGAACAACTTTACTCAGGAGTTTCCAGCCCATCAGCCCCTCAATCCTCTGATTTTCTCCCTGCTGCTCCCTCTGCCCCATTTCCTCAGGAATATGAGGATTATAGCTGAAGTCTCCTCAGTTTCTCCTCATGGCTGCTCACGGAGCAGCAAATTCCAGCTCTCTCATGGCTTGAACTGAGATCTGTTCCTGCCTTCGGCTTCTTGCTGGGCCCCCACCTGCAGAATCCTGCCCTACATCTGGTTTGGAATGTGCCAGATCCCTTCTCCCATATTTTTGGGTGTCCCTGTGCTCCCTGGGAGCACTGGTCCCCCTCCTGCTCCAGGGTTTTCCCGTGTTCAGGGACCTCTCGGGTGACAGCACCTCAGGGTTTGTGGCTTCCTTGTGGAAAAAATTGCTTTATGCACAAGTTCAGTTTTTAAATTGTGCTTGAAATAATTCCTCTTTTTCCCACGTGTCAGTGTTGTGGGAATTATCACAGAATCCTGGAATGGTTTGGGTTGGAAGGGAGGTTAAAAATCTTCCAGTGCCACCCCTTCCCTGGGCAGGGACACCTTCCACTATCCCAGGCTGCTCCAAGCCCCAGTGTTCAACCTGGCCTTGGGCACTGCCAGGGATCCAGGGGCAGCCACAGCTGCTCTGGGAAGTCTTTTCCAGTGAGATCCCAGCTGGTTCTGCATCCCAGGATGTGCTGGACTGGTCACTGGTGCCACAGCAAAGCTGAGCAACGCTTTGGGTTGGCAGATCCTTCAGAAAACTGCCCATGGATGTGCTGGACTCTCTGGGAAAATCTCTTCCCATGGAAACCCAGACGCCTGAGCTGTTCCCACTGTGGCTGTGCCATCTGGACAATCAGTGGCATCGACTGGAATGGGCATTTTAATTCCTTTTGGAATGTCTGGTGGCCTCAGGTGTCTGTGGCTGTGTCCTGTGCTGTGACAGCTGTGCCTTGGTTGCAGCTCTGCACGGGGGACAGCCCAGAGAAAATTCCTCCCTTGCCATGGCAGGGTTTGCTTCCGAGGGCAGTTTAACTCTGTGTGCAGTCAGGGATATTTGTCTGGAATTGGATTTGCTTCTCCAAACCACTTTTGCCTCAGAGGTGAAATTACATGCCCAACAATCCCCTTTAACTAGGGGAACTTTTCCACTTCCAAAGCTCCGTGTGGCTGCTGGAGTTTTGCCCTCTGATGTGACTATTTATTGCCCTATTCCTGCTTTTTTGTTTTGAATTGAAAATAGTCTCCATCTCCTGTCTGCTCCTGGCTGGAGCTGCATTGTTCGTCAGACATTTATTAGCTTGTCTGGTGCCTTGGCTATTATTCCTCCCTGAGTTTTCTCACTTCCTCAAGTTTTTGTTCCTTGACAAAATAACAAAAGCCTCCCTTTCCCTGGCTCATTTTTATCCCTTCTCAGCTTCTCCTTATCACACTCTTTTCTTGTTTCTATTATCAACAAGCTCGGGCAGGGTCCTCTGTCTGCACACCCAGAGTCTGAGTCTGGCTGCACAGCAGGGCTGGGCTCCTGCCAGCTGTAATTTCATTTTCTTCTCATTTCTCCAAGCTGGTCTTGCTGGACTCTGGTGCCCAAATCCATGAGCTGCTGCTCACTAAGTGTGGGAACAGATGCCACGTTCCAAATAATCTGTACAATAATTACTTCTGGAAACAGTGAGCAGCCCAGCTCTGGGTAAACCTGAGAGAGATCCCCATGTCCTTCAGCTACATTGTTTTAGAATCATGGAATATCCTGAGCTGGGAGGGACCCACAGGGATCACCCAGCCCAGCCCCAGGCCCTGCCCAGACACCCCAACAACCCCACCCTGGGCATCCCTGGCAGCGCTGTCCAAACGCTCCTGGAGCTCTGGCAGCCTCGGGGCCGTGCCCATTCCCTGGGGAGCCTGGGCAGTGCCCAGCACCCTCTGGGGGAAGAACCTTTCCCTGCTCTCCAGCCTGAGCCTGCCCTGGCCCAGCTCCAGCCGTTCCCTGGCTGCTGTCCCTGGCCCAGGGAGCAGAGAGCGGAGCTGTCCCTAATGAGTCTCCCCTCAGTTTCGTCTTCTCCAGCTGAACATTCCAAGTGATCTCATCCTCAGCTGCCCCTGGAGACCCTTCCCATCCTCCTGCCCCTCCTTTGAACACTCTCCAACAGCTTTAAATCTTTCTTACCCTGTGGCATCCACACTTTCCTTCCCACTGCAACTGGATTGCTGCCAGCAGGGACTGGACCTGAGCTGCACCTTGCACCTCCAGGGACTCCAGGAGCAGGACAGGCCGAGCCCTTGGGATGCTTTTCCCAGTGCCAGGGAACTGGGACTGGGGACTGAACGTCTTTGGGCTGAAATGGCCCCAGCTCCACCTCGTGTCTGGCTCAATATAGCATGACACACACGTCACATCCACATTTATCCCCAAAATGTTCCTGTTCCAGGCCCTTTGGGTGGTATTTTCCCTCATTCTAAAATAAAGGAGACAATCACATCTTGCTCTGTTTTTTTTCATGGGAAGCATTGCGCAGTTTGGCTCCCAGAATAGCGTGTTCTGTGTTCCCACATGCATCACCTGATGGAGAAATCTGGAAGAGTTGGAGATCCCTGTTCTTGAATTAAGCGGTCAAATCGATGGGAACTTGGGAATACTTTGAGCACTGGCAGGTAACTGAGCTCCCCCTGTGCTGTTCCTCCTCTCCTGATCCGTGGCAGCTGATCCTGAAGCCACCAGAGCCGTGTGAGGGTGACACACCCAGCCGGGCACACAGGAAACACAGGAAAAATCCATCCTCGGTCCTCTGGCCAGGACCTGAGGCGGTCGGGAAAGACAGGACCTCCCCAGGGGACTCAGAGTAGGTGACCGAGAACCTCAATGGCTCGTGTGGGGAATGGTTGTGTCCCCCTTCAGGCACTAAAGTCACATCTCTGTCTACACAAAACTCACTTGGATTCCTGCACAGAAAAACAAAGGAGATTTATCCCAGCCTCAGAAGGTCCTGCCTGGAGGAGCCTGGTTTTTCCATGGATTTTAACCTCAGCCTCAGGCAACTGCTTCAAACTCTCTGCCCTGCCCTTAATCCCGTGATGGAGTGGGCAGGGTCCACCCAGGATCTCCAGGAATTTCACAGCAGGGCAAAGGCTCCTTTGGCCCCTGCCTGGAACATCGGGGACAATCCCTGAGCATCTCCCAGTCCCCTCTCCTCTGGTCCCTGTCCAGCTGAGGGTGGCAGGAGCCTGGAGACCCCTCCTGGTGTGGGGATCCCAAAGGGATCCTGGACAGGTCCGAGCTCCCAGCTCATCCCTGGGACAGGAGCCTCACACCAGCACCTGTGGATGAGAAATTGTCACCCTGAACCAGCTCTGCCACAATTCTGATTTACAAACCCCTGCAGTCACCTCCCGGCCCCAGAATCACTTCTGCGCTTTCACTCCTTAAATCCCTCTGGGGAGGGACCAAAAATCCAAGCAGGAGAGCAAAGCAGGGAGGAATTGAGCTCCCAACTCTTCTGCTGTGGGGTCACACTCCAGGCCCTGTTGTGGGCAAAAGGGAGCAGGCAGCACATCTTGAGCTGCAATAGCCTGGGACTGTAATGAATGTTTTGACAGCCTGACAGGGCACATGATCTGATAATTACAGAGCAGCCTCATTAACGGAATGGTCCCAATCATTGTATACAAACACCCCTCCGTGCTGGAGCTGTGCTGCCCGCCAGGGTCTCTGTGTGCTCCTTGTCCCGGGATGGCAGAGCTCGAATTCCACCTCTTCTTCTCTTCCCGGAGGTGGTCGTGGGATGGACACTCCCTAGGGATCCAGACAGCTCCAATCCCATCTCTGCTCCTCTTCCGGGGCGTGATCATGTCATGGACATTCCCCAGGGATGGCAGACAGCCTGGGAGTGATTTTTTTATCTGCCTGAGCAGCACAGGATGAAAAGGAGTTTATTACCTTTCCTTTGGTACCACAGGCACAGAACCGGGTTAATCACAGCTCCAGATGTGTGCCTTGCTATCACAGCAGGGCAGGATTGAGGTCACTGAAGTGTCTTGTAAACAGATTCACTTTTGCAGGTAGAAATTGGACCTGTCTTTGGGATAAAATGATTGAAACACAGATCACAGAGTGGTTTGGGTGGAAGGGACATTAAAAATCATCCAGCGCCGCCCCTGCCATGGGCAGGGACACCTCCCACTGTCCCAGGCTGCTCCAAGCCCCAATGTCCAGCCTGGCCTTGGACACTGCCAGGGATCCAGGGGCAGCCACAGCTGCTCTGGGCACCCTGTGCCAGGGCCTCCCCACCCTCCCAGGGGAGGATTTCTCCTGGATATCCACCCAAATTCCCCCACTTTCAGTTTGAATAAAGATATAATAGAAGACAACTCAGCTCAGTTTGGGAAATGGGTACAATTATCTCCAGGGTAATGAAGTGCAGGAAACAGCCCTGTGGCAGCTCCACGTGATCCAGGTTTTCCCACAGCCACCTCTCCCACCTGGAGATTCATTCGCCTTCCATCAGCTGCTGCTGATCCTTGCAGAGCTCCTGTGCTAGGCTGTGCTCAGCTTAACCCGTGATGGATGGAGGATATAAAGGTGATGGATTAAGTTGTTAATTATACAATTACAGGGAAGGTGGAAGAGGGTGCTGGTTAAAAGGAAAATTACTTTTCAAGCTGATAACTCCTGGAGCAGAGCTGGAAAATGCAAAATAGGACAAGACACGACTCTGTCTGAAGCAGGATCCCTTAAAAACTTATCCAGAGTAATTCCAGTGGGGCTGAGGCTAGCAGGGGATGGAAAACGGGATATTTTCATTTTATGGCCAGAGCTACACTCTCATTTTTATCCATGGGATCCCTGGGTTAATCCTGCTGAGGGTGGAAGCTCAGACAAGGCAGCTGCTCCAAGCGCCTTCTGTGGAGGCAGAACAGGAGCTTTGGGTTAAATATGAAATCCTGGAATCTCCTGAGCTGGAAGGGACCCACCGGGACCACCCAGCCCAGCTCCCGGCCCTGCACAGACACCCCAACAATCCCACCCTGGGCATCCCTGGCAGCACTGTCCAAACACTCCTGGAGCTCTGGCAGCCTCGGGGCCGTGCCCATTCCCCGGGGAGCCTGGGCAGTGCCCAGCACCCTCTGGGGGAAGAACCTTTCCCTGCTCTCCAGCCTGAGCCTGCCCTGGCCCAGCTCCAGCCGTTCCCTGGCTGCTGTCCCTGCTCACAGAGCAGAGATTGGAGCTGTCCCTCGGGCAGCCTTTTCCAGCAGATTTTTTACTCAGCAATAACCTTTAGGAGCTTGAGAGCTTGGAAAGGATGGAAATGAGCCCCCCTGGAATGAGGAGCCCCCCTGGAATGAGGAGCCCCCTTGGGACCAGTCTCTGCCCATCCCGGTGTCCATTACATTCAGCTCACGCCTGGAATTGTTGCCAGGGTTGGGAGCGCCCCAGTTTGTGCAATCGAAGCCTTCCCGAGATTTGCATCCCAGAATGCAGACGCTGGGAAAGAGCAGATTCCGTAAGACCCAGCTTTGCTTGTTTGCTTCAACTTCAGCTTGGATTTGGGAACAAACAGAAAATTGTCCTTTTTTTCCCCAAAACAGTCCGAGGGCAGCATGGAGCAGTGGGAGACCTTCCCGTTATTCTTCTCTTCCTTGCTCCAGGTGCTGCTGGGGCAGGTGAGCAGAGCTGGGAGCATCCCGGCCCAGGCGGGCTCTCCCAGTCTGTCACAGATTGCCTGGGAATTACCTGTGACTTACTGGGAATTACCTGTAAATTACCTGTGAATTACCTGTGAATTACCTGGGAATTACTGGGAATTACCTGTGAATTACTGGGAATTATCGTCACCAGAGAGCCTCAGCTCAGGGCTCTGCCAGTGAAAACGCCATTGAAAATTCACAGCTAATCCAGAGGGCTCATCCAAGGAATACATTTACATTTCCTCACTCCCTTTATCCCACAGGATCCTCTCAGAGCACGGAGTTGTGTTTCCATGTACAAAGCACTTTAATTCCTGGCTGGATTTCGCTGTACAGAGCGGGGAAAAAAAACCAACCCACCAAAAGATTTCCCTCAGGGACACGAAAATTTCTGGGAGAAAGCACAACATGGATGCGGTAGAGCCGAGATTTTTGTGGATCCCTACGGAGCTGTTGTCTATTCCCTTGAGTGATGGAAGCTGAACCCCATCTCCAGGTATTATCCCGCCTGTTCATCCCTCTGCCAGGGGAAAAGCAGGAAAAGCTCCCTCTGCCCTGAGGGGACACTGGGAGTGGGGTGATGGAGATGCCTCCTCTGCTGGGCAATTCCATTTGGAAACAGGATGAGTCCAGGATGTGATTTTTGGTGAGGCTTTAGGGATAAATCCCCCAGGAATGACCGTTTGCAAGGAATTTAGGAGAAAGGCCCTGCTCACAGACGGTCTTGCCGGGACAAGGCACAAAAGAGTTTTGTCACCGTTGTCCCCTGGAGCAGCACATTCTCATCACTCCCAGCCCACATGGCTGGAGCTGGAAGAGAAAATCCCTGGATTTTCCATGGCTATGGTGTTTCCCTCTGAACCCAGAGTCCCTGGAAGAGCAGGGCAGGGATACACACACCTCAGGATATGATCCTGGATGTGGGAGCGTGCTGTGAGCACAGCAAGGGGTCCCTGCTCCCAAAATCCTCTGGATCAAAGCAGGCAAGCCCTGGAATGTGACCTTTATCCGAGCTCAGCGGCTCCAATCGATGCGTGCCAGGTGCTTGCAGGGAAAGGGCGCTGGGAAGATTGACTGGGATTGATGGAAAGTGTCCTTTCCCCAGGCACGGGAGGGGCAGGGAGAGGGGGCTGTGCCCAGGCAGGGGCTGGAGCACCGGGAATTCCCAGAGCCTGCACAGGTTTAGCCTTTCCCACTTGTTCATTGAGGATTTCCTAAACCGGAGGGAAGGAGGAGCTCAGTGGGAGGGGATTGTGTCACCAGCAGGGATTTCATCCAGGGTGGGGAGATCAATCCAGAGCAGAGAGGATGAACCTGCTGCTTGTGCAGGGGAAATATATCCCGGAATCAGGGACCTCAAAGCCCATCCAGTGCCACCCCTGCCATGGGCAGGGACACCTCCCACTGTCCCAGGCTGCTCCAAGCCCCAATGTCCAGCCTGGCCTTGGACACTGCCAGGGATCCAGGGGCAGCCACAGCTGCTCTGGGCACCCTGTGCCAGGGCCTCCCCACCCTCCCAGGGAACAATTCCTTCCCAATATCCCATCCATCCCTGCCCTCTGGCAGTGGGAAGCCATTCCCTGTGTCCTGTCCCTCCAGCCCTTGTCCCCAGTCCCTCTCCAGCTCTCCTGGAGCCCCTTTAGGCCCTGGAAGGGGCTCTGAGCTCTCCCTGGAGCCTTCTCCTCGCCAGGTGAGCACCCCCAGCTCTCCCAGCCTGGCTCCAGAGCAGAGGGGCTCCAGCCCCGGGAGCACAGGGAATTTGTTCCCACAAACACGTTTTTCCATTGCAGATTTCCATTGGCTCCTGGCTCTGCTCCCTCCCTCTGCCCCATCCATGTCTTGTCTCCCAGCCCTCCACAAATGTACCTGGGAATTCTCTCTTCAATAACCAGTTTCCGTCTTTTTTTTATTTGATCTCTGCGAAGATCTTCAGCTGAGTGGCCACAACCCTGGAAAACCAGGAATTTAGACAGGAAAGCAGGAATGTGGTGCCATCAGAGGCCTTGGGGCTGGGCTGTGTGGGCTGGGAGGTGGTTTTGAGCTGTGATATCTCAGCTCTGGGTCAGCGTTCATCCCTGTTAGGCTGGGATTGCCTCTCCCCGACTCTCCCTGACCATTTTCCTGCAAGATCCCAACAAAAGGCTTTCCTGGGACACTCTGCACATGCCCAGTCCCAGCAGCAGCTCCACTCCCTGCTTGGATTTCCTGGTTTTATTGATAACAGCACTTGACAGAGATAAGAGGAGATCGTATTTTTCCTGAAGAGACTCCTCAAGTGTCTCGGATTCCGAGAGGAGAATTCCAGATTCATTTCAAGGTTTCTTTTTTTTCATAATCCTTTTAAGTTTCCTTTTCCTTGCCTGTATTTCCTTAAGATATAAAAGGGCCCCAATTTCAGATTTTTTCCCAACAAACAACCTCCAAACTCGCAGGGTTTCCTCCCTGCTCCTTTCTTTTCCTGCCTTGCTGGAAGTTACAACACAAAACCAGGACCTTGTGGGAAGAGAAAACAAAACAAATTCCCATGAATTGCGGGAAGAATATGGAAAATGAACCCAACGGGAAGCTACAGCAATAGCAGGGATGACAAGCAAGCAAATAAGCAGCACAAGCATCCCAAATTAATTTCTTGTTCGCTGTCAGCCCCACTGTGCCACTCCAGCAGGGGCACAGGGCTTCATTTTCCCTGCCACAATTCCCTGGGAGCACCGCTCCAGGGTTTGATGAGGTTGTCTCAGCGCAGGGACTGAAGGAAGCAGATCTTTGATTTACAAATAAAAGGACGCAAAAAGAATCTTCTGTTAGAGAAGAGAAGGCTCAGCAGTCATGGCCAGCCCATTCCGGAGTTATTTTCCTTCCCTTCCTGTCTGGATGTGGTGCTGGTGCCGGATCCTCTCCCCCCAGGTCTGTCTCTTGTTCCCAAACCATGAGCACTCCCTGGCTGAATTCCCCTCCCAGGCTCTGCCCTTGGCAGCACACGGGCAGCACCTCCCTGAGTGGTGGGATTCCAAAATCCAGAGGTGGACACAGGGTAGGAATAGCTTCAGATGTCTGGAGTTCATCTGAGTCCTCATTCAGGAGTTAGGGAGAGAAAGGATCATCAAGGGATCACAGAATCCTGGTTTGGGTTGGAAGGCACCTTAAATCCCATCCAGTGCCACCCCTGCCATGGGCAGGGACACCTTCCACTGTCCCAGGCTGCTCCAAGCCCCAGTGTCCAGCCTGGCCTTGGGCACTGCCAGGGTGTTCAAGAACCATCCTCAGTTCTTCTGGAGATGTAATCCATGGTTATTTCTCTCTCTCAGCACTTTGCTATCTGATATTTATTTTCTTCTCCGCCTTCCAGCAGCAACTGGAGGCACTGGGCTCACCTGAGCACCTGATCCACACCTGAGACGCCGCCAGATGAGATGGAAAATAATCCAGGGTCATAGAATTACTATTAAATCAAGGAAATCCATAAGGATCCTGTTACCCCATGCAATAACTCCCAGAAAAAAACGCTGATTGTTGTCCTGGTGTTGAGGATGATCCCAGTGTGGAAACCAGGGAGAAAGGTGTCATGAGAGCTGCTGGAGGGGGAAACGTGAGTGTGGCCAAGCAAGGGGGCACGCTGCCCGGATTTTTGGATTTGAACATACACAAGAAAGAGAATGCTGGACCTGGGTGGAGAAAGAAATTCTGGTCTCAGAGGAGAAGGTGCCTCCACGGGTGTTGGAATAATCATTCCTACATTTCATGTGTCCAGTGTGAGCTGCTGCAGAGGCAAAGGCAGAAAACTGCCTGCTGGAAAATTTGTACAGAGGCAGAGCTCATCCATTCATCCCTCCATCCATCTATCCATCCATCCATCCATCCATCTATCCATCCATCCATCCATCCATTCATCCATCCATCCATCCATCCATCCATCCATCCCTCCATCCCTCCATCCCTCCATCATCCATCCATCCATCCATCCATCCATCCATCCATCCATCCATCCATCCATCCATCCGTCCATCTCCAGGGTGTAGTCCTGCACCGTGTACGAGCTCTCTTTCCCAGAAACTCCTGTTGGAAAGAAGAAAAGAAGACATCTGTGTTTAACCTGAGGGGGCAGTTGCTCCTGCGATTAAGTTGGGAAAGACCTTCAAGAGCCCGACTACTCCCCGGCACTGCCAAGGCCACCACAATGTCCCCAAGTGCCACATCCACACATTTTAAACCTCTCCAGGTATGGGAACTCATCCAAATTGCATCAGTGGGAGAGCCTGGAGCAGCAGATCAAACCGGAAAACTGTGTTTTCCTCCCTAAATCCCACACCTGGCACTTCCAGCAGTCACTGCACCTTCATGATTCCCAGAAAACTGCTTCCTTCCAGAGCACCGGGTCTGATTTCCCAGCTCCTAAAGGGCCGTGAGAAATCAGTTACTCTGTGATTTCTACTTGGACCATGCAAATCCCTCAGTGTTTCTTATCCACAACCAAGGAATTGATACCTCTTTCCCCATCCTGAAGAGCCCAGTTTGGCTCCTGCCTCCTTCCCCCACCATGGAATCACAGAATTGTTTCAGTTGGGAAAGACCTTTAAGAGCTGCACAGTTCCTCAAGGCCACCACAACGTCCCCAAGTGCCACATCAGGGCTGTTAAAACCTTCAGGGATGGCGATTCAACAAATTGCATTATTTGGAGCAGCAGATCAAACTGGAATACTGCACTTTCCTCCCTAAATCTCACACCTGGCACTTCCAGCAGTCTCTGCCCTGTTTCACCCCTCCTGCCAACCTGGATTTAAATCCTTCACCTGGGACTCATGATTCCCAGAAAACTGCTTCCTTCCAGAGCATTGGGGCTGATTTCCCAGCTCCTAAAGGGCCACAATAAATCACATATTCCCCGTTCCTTCTTGCCTCCCAGAAATGGAGCCAGGCCCACTCCCGCTATCCCTTAAATCTGTACCTTTTTATGGAAGGACATTGATCCTGGCCCCGCTCCGTGCTGTAAATGGCACAGGTTGGATGGAGGTTTTGCAGCAGCTGGGCTGGGATTTGTTTATGGAAGTGCTTGCAGCTATTTAATCAGGGCATGGCTGAGCCTGGGAATAGAGGAGCTCCAAGAAACTGGTTTTAAATCTTCCCGGGGAGCTGGGATCCAAAGGTGTGTGAGGCAGGGAGAGGCAGCGTCCTCACTGGCACTTCGCACCTGAGCCACCAGAGCAGGCCCAGGGACAGTAACCAGGATCACCCAAAAGCCCAAAATGGCCAAAAAATTCTGCAGTGACACATCCATGAATCCTCCATTTGGAATTTGCGTGGCCAAGAGCCTGGCTCTGGCTCAGGCTTCCCCTGGGTGGCACAAATCCATGGTCAGGGCAGGAATTCAGCAGGGCAAGGTCAGAGTGGTGAGCATGGGCAGGCCTGGGACAGCATCAGTGAGGGCAACCCTTCAAAGGCTCCTCCAAGGTCTCATCCCACCCTTGGCAGTGAGGGCAGCCCCTCAAAGGCTCCTCCAAGGTCTCATCCCACCCTGATGGGGACAGCCGAGCCCCAGGGAAGGTCGGAACCTCTTGGTGCTCTCAGGACCTGCTCATGGGAAAGGAGCTCCCAGATCAGCTCTCGGCCAGGAGAGCTCCAATCCTCATGGCTCCACCCAGGGCCTGTCCAGAGAGGTTATTTTATAAAACTGATTCCTTGCCAACACCAGTCCACGAAGTGTGAGGTGTTCCAGGGCACAAACTTCACCTGGCAGGTGACCCCACACCCCCTGGGCTGCCCAGGGTGTGGAACCCTGACCATGCTGGTTAAATTCAGGTGAATTTTCACCTTCTCATTTGATGTCATTTATGATTTTTAAGCATTTGATCTTCCCATGCCCTCAGGTGTCCCCTGTGCTGGGTCACAGAGCTCTGACTGAGCAGGTTGGCAGGAAATCCCTCACCCAAATAAATCCACACCTCCTTCAAGGTGCCTGGCACACAAATCACAATTTTTTCAAGACATTCAGCCTTAAATTTTTTATCTTGTTCTCTCCTGTATCTTTAAAAGTTTGTCAGGTTTCACGCTATAAAGGAGAAGACCCAAATTTGCTCTAAACCCAGGGGGCTGTCGGAGAAACTTGCCTTGAATATATAAAAGCAACTCTTCCAAGCATTAATTCCAGGTGTTAGGAGTGTTCATGGTGGACCTGATGAGCTGAAAATGCACCTGCAAACTCTTAATGAGCTCCTTAGGTTCCGGTGCTTTGCTGAGGATTCATTTTCCCAAATGTTGGTTCTGGGTCCATCCTTGTGCTCTTCCTAAAGTCCTAAAAAGAGCTGAACTATTCGGATCTGGCAACAGGGCAGGTCCCAGGGGTTGCTGGATGCGGGAG
Source organism: Struthidea cinerea (assembly GCA_013397865.1). Taxonomy (NCBI): domain Eukaryota; kingdom Metazoa; phylum Chordata; class Aves; order Passeriformes; family Corcoracidae; genus Struthidea; species Struthidea cinerea. The sequence goes on along the minus strand of VZTI01000138.1, from coordinate 250,443 downwards.
GGTTTGGCTGTAGCTGCGCTAACAGCGGCTGAGGGGTCAAAGGGGCTGTTGCAGCACTCCTGGGAATGTCACATCCCATGGAACTCAACCCAAATCCAGGTATCTGGGCATAAGGGAGCGAGTCCTTAATGCTGAGTGGGGCTGTGCTGCAGCTTGGGAATTTTGGCTGGGCTGGGATGGTGAGGAAACAGAAGAGGTGAATTAAAATAACCAATGTTGGATATCAGTCATTCCGAGGAAGGATCCCAGACACTGCTCCTGCCACAGCATTTGGGGCTGGAAGCTCCAGCACGGAGGGGTGTTTGTATACAATGATTGGGACCATTCCGTTAATGAGGCTGCTCTGTAATTATCAGATCATGTGCCCTGTCAGGCTGTCAAAACATTCATTACAGTCCCAGGCTATTGCAGCTCCAGATGTGCTGCCTGCTTCCTTTTGCCCACAACAGGGCCTGGAGTGTGACCCCACAGCAGAAGAGTTGGGAGCTCAATTCCTCCCTGCTTTGCTCTCCTGCTCGGATTTTTGGTCCCTCCCCAGAGGGATTTAAGGAGTGAAAGCGCAGAAGTGACTCTGGGGCCGGGAGGTGACTGCAGGGGTTTGTAAATCAGAATTGTGGCAGAGCTGGTTCAGGGTGACAATTTCTCATCCACAGGTGCTGGTGTGAGGCTCCTGTCCCAGGGATGAGCTGGGAGCTCGGACCTGTCCAGGATCCCTTTGGGATCCCCACACCAGGAGGGGTCTCCAGGCTCCTGCCACCCTCAGCTGGACAGGGACCAGAGGAGAGGGGACTGGGAGATGCTCAGGGATTGTCCCCGATGTTCCAGGCAGGGGCCAAAGGAGCCTTTGCCCTGCTGTGAAATTCCTGGAGATCCTGGGTGGACCCTGCCCACTCCATCACGGGATTAAGGGCAGGGCAGAGAGTTTGAAGCAGTTGCCTGAGGCTGAGGTTAAAATCCATGGAAAAACCAGGCTCCTCCAGGCAGGACCTTCTGAGGCTGGGATAAATCTCCTTTGTTTTTCTGTGCAGGAATCCAAGTGAGTTTTGTGTAGACAGAGATGTGACTTTAGTGCCCGAAGGGGACAAAACCATTCCCCACACGAGCCATTGAGGCTCTTGGTCACCTACTCTGAGTCCCCTGGGGAGGTCCTGTCTTGTGATATTCCTGAGCAAACCTGGATTATTTCTTGTCCTTTTTTCCCCAGACTTGGACCATGTCGTGTTGTGTGGGCAGTGACAGCTGTAAGACCAAGGCTGGCAGGGAGAATTTGAATTCTGACTTTCCAGAGCTTGGGTGCTCTTCTGGGTCCGCCAGGACCTCCCAGGGTGCTCCCAGCCTGGAAGGAGAGCCCAGACAGGCCCTGGCCCAAAGGCCTGGCTTATCCCATTCCAGGACAGATCCAACAGCAACTCCCCCCTCCCAGGGAGTGCTTTTCTAGCAGGTCCCTATTCCGAAGTGATGGATGAAAATGGGATCTTGCAAAAAGTCTATTTACATGCCTCATCAAACTCCCGGCTCTGCCAGAAGTCCCCAGAGCGGTGATGTACAGCCAGGCCTGCAGACTCCACCACATCTGCTCTGAGAAGAATTAGCAAGACCTCCCCAAGCTGGGGATGATTTTCAGTGCATCAGATACTCTCCCAGGAAATCCATCACATTTATGGACAAGTTCTCAAGACACTTCAGAGGAACTTATTACAATAAAAAAGGAAGTTCCCAGCCCTCCAACTGCACATCTCCCTCTCACTCTCACAATCCATGATGAAAAATGATGGGATGAGGTGGATGTGTATGGCTGGAAGCAGTTACAGCCTATTCCAAGGGAAGATTGTACCACAAAATTATTTTTCCCAGACTTTCCTGCTGTGTTTCAAACGAAATCCTTCCCTCTGCCTGGGAGCAAACTTGCTGAAGAGCAAGAAATATCGAGTGGCACTGAGTTGGGTTAATGCAGTAAATGTAAAATACAGGAAATCTGTCAAAGATCAAATCCCAAGGGTCCTGCACATTCCAGTGCCAAAAGTGATGGGCTTTATCTTCGGGAGCTGCTCTCCCAAAAGCTCTCAGGCTGAGGTCACCCAGTGCCCACCAGAGTGAGCTCACACAAACAATCCCCAAAGCCCAGGTTAAAGCAGTTATTACTGAGAGAACATTTCTCACAAAATGCCTCCTCCACCCTTGACCTCTCTGTCCCAGTCTTCGGAGGAGACTGAAACCTTCACAAGGAGAATATAGGAGCTGGAATTTCAGAGCTCTGCTGGTGACTGGAAATCAGGGACGCTGCAGAGATGCTGCATTTCCAGCTTGTTCCTATTGACCCTTTCCCATAATACAGATGCCAAGGACTCTCCTCTCCTCTCCTCTCCTCTCCTCTCCTCTCTCCCCGCTCTGCAGACACAAACAGGCTGTGACATTTTCCCTGCACGCTCCGCCGGGGTCACCTCCCCTTTCATCTCAGCACTTCCAAAACTTCTCCTGCCACAACCCTGCTGTGCTCCTCTCATTCCCCACCCGTGTTTGAGTGCTCGCTCCACCTTCGCCTCGAGTCCTTGGGGGCAGTTTGAGGCAGCAGAAGGATAGAAAGGTATTAGGGAGCATCCTAATAGGGACACAAAGGTGGGGAAGGATCTAGAGGCTGAAGGCACTTGGAATGTTCAGCTGGAGCAGAGGAGACTGAGCTCAGACCTCACCGGGAACAGCAGCTCTGCTCTCTGCTCCCCGGGCCAGGGACAGCAGCCAGGGAACGGCTGGAGCTGGGCCAGGGCAGGCTCAGGCTGGAGATCAGGGAAAGGTTCTTCCCCCAGAGGGTGCTGGGCACTGCCCAGGCTCCCCAGGGAATGGGCACGGCCCCGAGGCTGCCAGAGCTCCAGGAGCGTTTGGGCAGCGCTGCCAGGGATGCCCAGGGTGGGGTTGTTGGGGGGTCTGGGCAGGGCCGGGAGCTGGGCTGGGTGATCCCTGTGGGTCCCTCCAGCTGATAATATTCCCTCTGCACACCCAGCCTTGCACAACGATTCCGTTCCAAATTCAACATTGAATCCCTGTTTCTTCTCTCCCTCTCCAGTCCTTGCTGTCCGTGGCACTCCTGGGCTCAGCAGTGGCTCTGCTGTCACCTGCACTCCAGGTGGTGCCTTTTGCACAACTTCATCAGAATCCTGCCAGAGGGATTTTTTCTTCCTCTTTGCACCCCAGTTTTGTGACCAAGTTGTTCATTCCCTCCCCATTTCTATATAAAATCCTATTTAAAAAGCAGGAAAAATGATGTTGAGTCTACACTTGACTGGCCAAGCACAAGTAAATGAACTTGAAAAAATATTTACATTCAAGCTAACGTGGAATGATTTGAGGGGGGGGGGGGGTTGGTTTGGTTGGCACTGTTTTGGTTTTTTCTCCTGAAAAATAAACACTTTTCTTCTTTTGTTGGTGCCATTTCTCAGGACAACCACGAAATTCCTTCTTGGACAGAAAGGAAAAAAAGGTCGACTTCCAGCTCTTCAGGGTCCTCACTGGACCTCTGGGAATTCTGCTACCATTTTTCCCAGTTCCTGTCAGACAGGGAGGATTTTTAGCTGTGTTTCTTCCACTCCAGGTCTGTGCTGCAATCCCCTCCCTCAGCCACTCTCCCATCTCCGGGTAATGGTGTTTATTCCAGCTGAGCAATTCCAGGAGGAGAAAATGACGGACTTAAATTGAGGCCATATTTTGCTGATCCCCGTGTCCTAAATTTTCTGTAATGAGAGGAATCCATTTGAGCTGCGAGATCATGGGATCATCATCTTCGGGGTGGAAAGGCTGAGTTAGTCCTGAGGAAAATGGCCAGGGATAAGAGCCAGGATCTCTGTCCGGATCCTGTGGGGAATGGGAGGTGACGCTGGGAGGGGATAACTGGGGTTGGTTTGGGGTGAGGCCACACAAATTCCTGGGAGTGGGACCATCCCAGTGCCTCCATCCCTGGTTGGAACATAATGCTCCTTTTAGCAGGAAAGCGGTGTCTGATGGAATTCCTTGTTGTTCTGGGAAGAGCAAACCAGAGGCTGTGCCAGATCCGTGAGCGCCTGGCAGAGGGGAGATGGTGACAGGGCCCTGCTGGAACTTTCAGCTCAGGGAGGAGCAGCCACCTGAGAGGACTTTTAGCAACTCATGGGACTGGGAAGGGACTGGCAGAGTTGACTTCAACTCCCAGAGTTGCTGAGTTGATTCCAAACCTGGCAGGACCCAGATAAAAGCGGCTTTTCCATAATCCCTTTGAATTTGGCAGTGCAGGGAGCAGGAGGCCCAGTCTGTCCCCTGAGACAGGAGAGTGCAGGAGAAGGGAGAGGTTGCTAAACCGTCTCCCGGTCCATGGAATGAGTGAACCACATTCCTGGAGGGGCTCATTTCAGGTGACTTTTGTCTTCTGCTGGCACCTAATCCCTGATTTGGGAATGGGAGCTCCACTCTGGCACAGTCCCACAGCCTGGGGGACACTTCAGGGATGTAGGAGTTTGCTCCTTGCCCTGCCCCAGGACCATTTCCAGTTTGATTCAGGTCCTCCTTTTATTTATGGCCAGCCCAGTGACTGTAAGCTGTTCCTGTGGCACTTTTAGGGGCTGGGATATCTTGGATTTGGACCCGCCCCAAATCCCACATTATTTAAACAAAGAGGCAACAACCTGAGCTGGGTTCCCAGCAGATCCTCTGCCCTGCCCAGGGCAGCTGTCCCAGCCCAAACCCAACATCAGAGCTGCTGTGGGAGAGTTGTGCCTTTTCCAACAAATCTCCAGCCCTCCTGAACCTTAAAACGTATCTTGGGAATGATCCCTGGATCGTTCCCACTCCCAGCCATGCTGGAGGTTGGTTTGGGAAGTGCAAAACATCCAAAACTTCCCGGGAAGCACAGCCCTGTGGATCTCCCTTAAAGAGCAGGAATATGCGACCGATCCTCCCAAAAGTCGTTCACTGGGGTGTTTTTCCCAGATTTCTCAAAGGGGGTTATTATTTATCCCTAAATTTGAGACCGATCCCTATTTTCAGCAGGCAGAATGGCTCCTGGGGCTCTCAAACGCAAAGCAGAGCCGAAGCCCCACTCAAAGCCTTTAGAAACAAGAAAGGTCTTGCTTGTTCCTACAGGTGGAGTCGATGTGGGAATATCCATGAAAAAGAGACAGCTCCATGAAACCTCTCCTTGAAGCACATCCTGGGCTTTGGCTTTCTTAGGGAGAGCAGATTCCCAGTAGAAAGCGGGATTAAATTGATAGAAATTAACCCCTTTTGCAGAGGAAGAGCCATTCCATGTCAGACCTGACAGCAGGCTGGGTTCAGATTGTCACCGCTGTGTTTCCAAACATTCAAGCACGGCAGGAATCTGCATAAACATGAGATGTTAATATTTAAATACATCAAGGAGGGACCCAGTCCCAGCTTTTCAGCCCCCTCCAGCCCAGCAGGGCCAGTCTGTGGGCACAGTTCTCCCAATCCCATATCTAAAGTCCCTAATTATCCCAGTCCCATGTCCAACATTCCTAATTAGCCATTTGCAGGGACAATGGCTCCATTTGCATGCCATGCATATTAAACAGCCACTCTTGCAACTGGGTTTGCACATTTGGGGCTGGATTTTTAGCCCTCAGCCACCAAGCTGGAATCTCCTGTTTCTCTGCCCATTTTTGTAGGGAAAATGGATCAGTTTGGGAAAACTCCTGTAGAGTGATGGCTCTCGTCCGTATTTTTTTCCCACTGTGCTGCAGGAAAAGCTGTGGCTGATCCCAGGCTGTGGCAGATGTCACCAGATGGCACTCTTACATTGATTCTTCCCCATCCTCAGTTTTTGTTGTTGTTGTTTATTTGGGTTTTATGGAAGAGCAAACGTTCAGGGTGGAAGAGCCGTGCTCCGGAGTGGAATTCAGCCATCAGCGTTGGTTCACAGGGATTTGTTCTGGGTGGTGGAAATCATGGGGAATTCAGATGTTCTCCAGGAGCTGGCCATGGTTTTGGGGTGGAATTGCTGGGAGAAGTGGCCCTCCAGGCCCCAGAATTTCTGTGTGTGGGTTTCTCTTCTCACTGGTGGCACTCCGAATGTAAAAATAAAATTCCATTTCTGATCTCTCCCTGGAAGTTGGTGTCACTTCAGGGACGTGACCCAGGTGACAAAACAGGCCAATTATATTAGAAGGGGGTGTAAAATTGTCCCTAAACCTCACCCAGTGTTTAAAAAAAGAACTGGAAGTGCAATTTTCCATCCTACTGTGTAAAAATAGGGATTTTGGGGCATAATAAAGGTTTTCTCTTTATGGGAACAACGACTAAATACGAGCCCCAAATTCTCATGGTGGTTCTTCACTCAGAAATTTGGGATTGTTTTTTTCTTGTTTCAGAAGAGCAGAGTTGGAAAGGGATGTGATCTCTCCCTGGAAGTTGGTGTCACTCTGGGGACATGACCCAGGTGACAAAACAGGCCAATTATATTAGAAGGGGGTGTAAAATTGTCCCTAAACCTCACCCAGCATTAAAAAAAAAAGACTGAAGTGCAATTTTCCATCCTACTATGTAAAAATAGGAATTTTGGGGCATAATAAAGGTTTTCTTCTGAGAGGGACAGTGACTAAATACGAGCCCCAAATTCTCATGATGGTTCTTCATCCAAGGAAGTTGGGTTTGATTTTTCTTGTCTCAGAAGAGAAGAGTTGGACAGGGATGTGATTCATCTCGGGAATATCCCAAGAGAACCTCCAAAATATCAAAAAAAGATTGTTCTGAAATAAAATAAAAGGTGAAACAACAGATTAAAAAGTATTAGTGATAACATTCAGCAGAACGTTCCCAGCGTGGTGCGAGGAGTTAAAAATGAATCCCCACAGGAGAAGACAAATCCCACTGTTTGTTTTCTTGTATTGCTCCAAGCAAGGAAAATCCATACTCTGGGATATTGATCCCATAAAATATGGGACCCCCTCACTGTGGAGAAACACCTGAGATTGAGAGATAAGAACAATATTTTCGTTTTATTAAAGCACCATTTATGATGCTAAAATTTCAACGTGGCTTCTGTGGGAGGAGCAGCTCTGGGGCTTCTGGACTTTAGGCAAGAAACCCTCTTGGCATGGAGAAATTTCCTTTCCAGGCCTTTTATTATTGTTGTTTGTCCCTTACAGTAGGGCTGGAGTCACATCCGGCTCTGAGCACCAAACACTTGGACCTGCATACTCCTGAATATCAAAATATTCCTTGGTGGACATTCTTGTTTAGCCTCACATTTCCTGTTGAAATCCAGCAGCTGAAAATGCCCCAAAATTCCAATTATGCAGCTCTTTACTGCCATTATTATTAATTTATTACATTCTTTATTACGTTTATTACAAGTGTCCCAACAGCTCCTGTGCATCTCCCCTTCCCCAGTGAGTGCCGGGGGCTCTCAGATCCAGCCCTGACCTTCCAAAAGGCTGGAAAAAGGCACGGAAGGTTGGCGGAAAGGCAGTGATCCAAAGCCTAAGGAAAATGCCTTGCCCAGAGTGATTCCAGAACTCAGCCAGGCTCATTAGGAGCAGGACAGGAGCTGATGTGATTGCAGCAGACAGATGACCTTGGGTGGTTTTCCCCCGTCTCCTAAGGAAAGACTTTGCCCGGAGAGCGGTTCAGGAGCAGCCCAGGATTTAGCAGGGCTGTAAAGGAGCAGCTGCTGCAATAAAGCTGCAGTTTTACAGCTCCAGGCAGGCCGGGAACAACACTCGGATCCGCTCACAAGGGCTGCAAAGGCAAGGAGAGGTTTGGTGATGTTGGTGAGAGGCGGGTCCCGCAGTAAGGAATGCCCCAGGGATCCACAGGGAACGGTGCTGTGCCCACAGTCCTGGAGCCTCGCGGGGTTTGGATTCAGCTCCTCAGGGGCACAATTGCTCTGGTCCGTCCCCACCCCGGGGGCTCTGGAGCCCTGCCAGGATCACAGGGTCAGAGGTGTGAGCTGGGGACATCCCGGTGCGGTAATAGGGACAGATCTTGGGATCAAACCACCCTTCTTCCTCCTCCTCTTTTTCCTTCTCCTCCTCCTCCTCTTTTTCCTTCTCCTCCTCTTCCTCCTTTTCCTTCTCCTCCTCTTCCTCCTTTTCCTTCTCCTCCTCCTCTTCCTCCTCTTCCTCCTTCCCCTGCCTGCCCCAGAACAGTGGGAAGAGCCTGGCGCAGTCCAGTGACCTTCCCAGTTGCGAGTGTGGGAGCTGCCGGATGCCTCTGGCTGCTCCCAGAATCCCAAAACCATTCAGGCTGGAAAAGCCCTCCAAAATCATCAAACCTAGAAGTGCCCAGGCCACTACTGCCCCACGTCCCCAGGTGCCACATCCACACGGCTTTGGTGACTCCACCAGTGCCCTGGGCAGCTGTGCCAGTGCCTGGCCATGGATCCACCCTAAAAACCTGATATCCAAAATCTACTTTTCCCTCTTTTTGGCTGCATTTGGCGCATTTTCCACAACCAAAGCACACCAAACCCTGAGCTCTTGCTGTGCTGTCAGGCTGGACGAGTGCTTGGAAGCAGTGTCTTTCCAGCTTATTATGGATTCAGACATCTCTTCATCTGGAGTTGCCTGAGGTCCTGGAAATAATCGTGTCTTTCAGGAAGAACATCATTCTGAGGTGAATAAAAATCACTCAGCACTTTAATGAGACCATAACATTTCACTGCAAGTGTCTTTCCCTCTTCCACAAGGTCTTCCAGGAGGAGAAACAGCTCGGATCCACCTGCCCATGGAACCATGTCCATGAGTCAGGGATTTATCTCACTGGGTATTCTCCCCCATCTCCCAAAATTTTGCATCTTCGCCCTCACCCTGCCCCTGGTACCCCTGAGTGAGCTTTGTGCCTCTCCTTTTCCTGGACCCCACTCCTGGGACATCCCTTTCTGAGGAAGTGTTGGGCCCTGAAGGACTCTGGAACAACAATCCCATCAAAACATGCTGAAAAAATGAAATTTCGAAAAAAGAGATTAATTTAAATTACACTGGCAGAGAGGGAGCCTGGACCAGCCCTTCCCAGGGGGATGCCCCACAGAAGGACCCGCTGGAAGTGCCCCAGCCAGGAATGTGCCTGGGGGGAGGAGGAGGCTGCAGTTTGGAAGCCCCAATTAACCCTTTGCAGACCCCAGTTCATTTCCAAATGATTCCTGATATTCAGATTATTTTTCCACACATAAATATAATCCTATTACTTCTAATAATGTGCAAAGCTGAACAAATCCCATCTTTCTCACCCTCTTCCATAAGGTCTTCCAGGAGGAGAAACAGCTCAGATCCACCTGCTCGTGGGAACAGGTTTATCTCACTGGATTTATCTCACTGGGAATTCTTCCCCTCTGCCCCAAATTCTGCATCTTTGCCCCCACCCTGCCCCTGGTTCCCCTGAGAGAGCTTTGGGCCTCTCCCCATTTCCGGGACCCCACTCCTGGGACGTCTCTTTCTGAGGAAGGGTTCGGCCCTGAAGGACTCTGGAGCAAGAATCCCATCAAAACCTCACTCTCCCTGAGAAAATCAAATAATCCTAATTCTGGAAAAATGAAATTCCTAAAAAAGAGATTAATTTAAATTACACTGGCAGAGAGGGAGCCTGGACCAGCCCTTCCCAGGGGGATGCCCCACAGAAGGACCCGCTGGAAGTGCCCCAGCCAGGAATGTGCCTGGGGGGAGGAGGAGGCTGCAGTTTGGAAGCCCCAATTAACCCTTTGCAGACCCCAGTTCATTTCCAAATGATTCCTGATAATCAGATTATTTTCCATGCAGAAATTTAATCCTATTACTTCTAATTATGCCCCAATGTGCAAAGCTAAACAAATCCCATCTTTTTGTTCCCCATGCCTTCCAAGAAAGTGATTACATTCCATCTCAACTCGTTATCCATAAGTATCTCTTTTAATCATTTCTGCATTCAGCCCCTCCAGACCTCAATTATTTCTGCTCCCTCTTCGTGTCTTGCAATGATTTTGCTGCTACAAACTCCTACAACTCCCTTCTCTGGGTATTACAGACCCTAAAGAGATACCCAGGGGTCATGAAATATTTTTCAGGTACAGTTTACAGGCAATATTTTAATTTTTTCGTGTGTCCAAACAGCAATTTCTTTGGAAAAGTGGAAGATTTTAATAAGAAGCAGCAAAGCTCAATGTGATAATTATTGGCGGAATTATTTTTGTTGTTCTTATCAGCATTTTGTCCCTGCAATTTGCATAATTGCTGGGTCTTGATTAGAAAAGTCACATTTTTCTGCTGAAGGCTTTGAGAGGAGCCGATCGTTTCAAAGTTCCTCGCAGAACGGAGCTCCTTGGGGGAATAGAGGAGGGAAGGAAAGGAGCAGTCCCGAGCCATTTTTCCTTAGGAGGATGATGGAAACGATTCCCTGGTGTAGGACGGGAGCTGCCCTTTAGCTGAAGATTTCAGCTCTGCTCTTACAGAGATGAGGAAATTCTGCTGAGCTGGGAGGCGCTAAATCATGGAATCGTAAAATTCCAGGCTTGGGCTTGGGAGGGACCTTAAATCCCATCTCATTCCACTGGAAGGGACACCTTCCACTATCCCAGGCTCTGAGCCCCATCCAACCTGGCCTTGGACACTTCCGGGGATGGGGAGTCCATGCCCACAGCTCTGGGAGCGCAGTGGTGCCACTCTCTGTGTCCAGCCCCGCCGCAAGGGGACAATTCTGGAGCAGGATGGTGACAGAAACGCTCCCAAAGCACCCAAAGATGGGAGTGAGTGAGGAGAGGAGCAGGGGTGGGTGCACAGAACACACCCACGAGGCTGCTGGGAAGAGCTGTGTGCCCAATTTTTGGTGAGAATTCCCAGGATTTCACATTTCAGAACCTTTTCTTTTAACGGGAATTTTCTCAAGAAGCTCCTCGAGTCTCTCCACGCCAGTGTTTGTGTCACCCCCTAAAGGACACACATTAGGAAGTGCTGGGTGTCCCCGCCACCTTTGTCACCTGCCAGGTGTGGCATCAGTGCCACAATGCCACCAGGAGCAGCTGGAGGTCATTTTTCATGGCATTTCCCAGTGATTTCCCAGGGTGAGAGCAGGAGCAGGGCAGAGTCTGAGGGACTCAACAACTGCTTCAGGTGTGCTCAGCAGACGAAACGATGGAGAAATATCTGGGAGTCTCCAAGGATTCACAGCCGCTTTCCTCATTCTTGCCCAGAGGTAATTCCCTGGTGCCACGGAGTTATCCCAGTACAGCAAAAAGAGGGGGAAATGGCTCCTAATTGGATCTCCGTGCTTGGATCTGCCATTCCAGGGGGAATTGTGTCTGTCACAGGGGAGGGCTGAGAGCCAGAGCAACTTCTGCCCTCATCAGCCTCTGGAATTCTCCTGAGCTCCTCCTCCCAGTGCCTGGAAGCCTCTGACATCACCTTCAGAGCCCTCTGGGATTCTCCTTGGCTCCACCTCTCAGTGCCAGGAACCCTTTGGCTTCACCTCCACAGCCCAAATGTGGGATTTATGGGTGGAATTTCCAAGGAATTCACTCACACAGAGAATTCCTTTCTCTGGAGTTTTTTTTACATTTCTCATGGAGTAGAGAACCAGAATTTGGATTTATTAGGAAAAACTTGTGTATTTTGGGAAAAGATTCCAATCATACCTGTTGGTACCTCTACAGCAACAGAGTGATTGTTGAAATGTTTCCCTGGAATAAATCTGCCATTGTTCCATGGCTTGTTTTCATTCATATCCCTGGAAAGAACTTTAACAATTTCAGGTAATATTGAATTAATGGCTACCATAAAACCCAGGTGTGGAGGGCACCCCGACAGTACGGAGAGTTAATCAACCTTCCCAAATCATCCCCACCCAAATCTTTCCTTCCCAAAACATCCCCACCCAAACCACACCTGCCCAAATCATCCCCTCCCAAACCACACCCACCCAAATGAGCCCCTCCCTGTATAATCCCCACTAAAGTCAGCCCTTCTCAAACCATCCCCACCCAAACCACACCTGCCCAAATCATCCCCTCCCAAACCACACCCACCCAAATGAGCCCCTCCCTGTATAATCCCCACTAAAGTCAGCCCTTCTCAAACCATCCCCAACCAAACCAGCCCTTCCCAAACCCTGATTCCAAATCCCAAAACCATTCCTTCCCAGATTGTCCTCACCCAAATCATCTCTTCCTAAAACCTCCCTACACAAACATTCCATTCCCAAACCTTCCTTTCCAAGATCCTCCCCACCCAAAACTTCCCTTCCCAAACATTCCCTCCCCAAAACAACTCTTCCCAGATCATCCCCACCCAAAATTTCCCTTCCCGAATCATCCCCTCCAAAATCAGCTCTGCCCAAACCACATCCACCCAAATCATCCCTTCCCAAATTATCCCAATACAAACCCTCCCTACGCAAACATTCCCCACCCAAATCCTCCCTTCCCAAATCATTCCCACCCAATTCATCCCTTCCCAAACCCTCCCTATGCAAACAGTCCTTTCCCAAATCTTCTCTTCCCAAACCACACCAACCCAAGTCATCCCTGCCCAAACATTCCCTTCCCAAATCATCCCTTTCCCAGATCATCCCATCCAAACTCTCCCTATCCAAACCAGCCCTACCCAAACATTCCCTTCCCAAAACTTCCCCTCCAAAATCTTCCCTGCCCAAATCCTCCTTTCTCAAACCATCCCTTCCCAGAACATCCCTATTCAGTTCTTCCCCACCCAGATCATCCCATCCCAAATCATCCCCACACAAACCTTCCTTTCCCAAACCCTCCCTACCCAAACATTTTCTTCCCAAACCATCCCCACCCAAATCAGCCCTCCCCCCCATATTATCCCCACTAAAACCAGCCCTACCCAGATCATTCCCTACCCAGACATTCCCTTCCCAAGACATTTCTTCCCAAACCACCCCCATCCGAACCATCCCCTCCCAAACCTTCAGTCGCAGGTTACAATGTAAGATGTAACAAAGGTTTGGATTCTCTCACCATCTCCATCCGCCGTTACAGCAGGTGGGGCAGTGTTCCTTATCTCCTCCATGCCTCATCCCTGATAACTCCCTCTGGGGGCTATCTCTGCTCATGGGCCATCAAGGCTCACTGCGTGACTCATGGAATTACATCATCCCATTGTGAGATGCTCCGCCCAGGGGGAGGAACCGAGCATTCCCACCTGGATGTGATCTGAGGCTTGGAACACCACGGACACTACCCACTGGATTCCCAGAGTACAAGGGCTCCATAACCAGCACTGGACCTGCAGAGGAGGACCAGACCTTTCTACAGGAACCACATCCAGCATTTAATGGGACTGCTGCCACCACCCTGCCCGGCAGGGTGTCAGGCTGTACCCTGACTCTGTCAGTTTAAGCCAGGGTTTATTGCTTTTATTTTAGTTTTCCTATTACACTGTAGCTCTGACTTGGAACTGCCCACTGGTTTGCTTTCAAACCAGTATAGCTTCCTTTCCCAAAGCTTCCCTATCCAAACCTTCCATTCCCAAATCCTCCCCACCTAAACCTTCCTTCCCCAAACATTCCTTTCCCAGATTCTCTCCTCCCAAATCATCCCTTCCCAAATCAATCATTCCTAAATCATCCCCACCCAAACCTTCCTTTCTCAAATCATTCCCACTCAAACCTTCCATTCCCAAATCCTCCCCACCCAAACCACACCCACCCAAATCAGCCCCTCCCCACATAATCACCACTAAAACCAACCCTTCCCAAACATGCCCTTCCTAACTTGTCCCCGCCTAAAACTTCTCACAAACCTTCCTTTCCCAAAGCCTCCCTACCCAAATCATCCCTTCCCAGATCATCCTTCCCGTGCCAGTCCCTGGAAAGGCAGCAGGGCCTGTGCTGGTCCCTTCTCACAGCCCACAGCTGGGAAGTTTCCATGGGCATCATCTTTTCCCTGAGCTGCCCTTGAAGTTGGAAGAAATTGGGATGTTTCAGTCTTGGAATCATGGAATGGTTTGGATGGGAAGAGACCCTAAAGCTCATCCTGTTCCACCCCTGCCACAGGCAGGGTCACCTTCCACTGTCCCAGGCTGCTCCAAGCCCCATACAGCCTGGCCTTGGACACCTCTTTGAACATCTCCATGTCTGTCCAAGCTGCCTTGAGTCTCCATGGACCACAACGGGAGCTGGATAAGTGGATAAATTCCGTTGTTTCCCCCTGGAATTGACACTTTCTGTGCCTTAATTAATGCCTCCCCGGATGGGGGAGAGTTTTAGCGTCCTTGCCAGGAATTCAGGAGACGAACGGGACCTTCAGCAGTCTCTGCTTTCAGATTGTTGTTTATTGAGTCTTATCAGAGAAATAGAGTCACTGACGTGACCCAGACACAGCACAAAGCAGAGAATGCAGGAGAAAGCCGAATTATCAAGATTAGACAGTCTTTTTAAAGGTAAATTATCCAATAAAAACGTAAAACGAAAGATATTTTCACTTTTCCACCAATGTTCAATAACTCACTTTGTCACATAGACAGGAAGTGCAGAATTCTTTATCCAATCGCCTTGAACAACTACTACTGCAGAATAAGGAGTAATAGAAGAGACAGAAGAAGGCCTGGAGAACAACAACAATCCTCCATTCTGAAGTTTTTTTACTTTTTATCTATTTACTATATTAACAAGCCCAAAGACCCTAAATTTTCACCTTGTGACAATCTTACATAACATTCTATCACCTCGTTCACACCAGTGTAGATTCTAATTCTTCCAAAGGGTCGGTAACTTTCTCCATGGGCGAAGGTCAAAGACAGTGCTGTCCAGGGGGGTAGAATCCTTCCAAACAGGCAGAGAGATATTCTCTGCATTCTGGATTCCACCATGGAATGTCATCCCTGGCTGCAGCTGCAGCCCCTTTGCTTCTGTGCCTGTGGGACCCCGGCTGGAAACCCAGTGCTCCTCATCTTCCTTCCCAGTTTGGAGCCTTCTCAAAGAATGACTGGGAGAAAGGGTTCAAAGTCTCCCCAAAAACTTCCCACACCCTGAATTTTTTAAAATCAATACATGACTTTCAGGAGAAATAATGCAAAGAATTTAAAACTTCATCCTTCTCATTGTTAGAAAAGTTTCTTATTTTGATATTATTAATATTATTAATTATTAGTAATTGTTAATAAGTTTATTACTAATTTTACTTATTAGTATTCAGTAGGACTTGCAAAGCCCTTCCCAGGTGGAAAACAGTTTTTCCAGGGAAGTTCAAGAGCAGCAACAGTAATAACAGTCAAGGAAAAATGAACATTTTTAGAGCAGGAATGCTGCTCATGGAGAGGCTCTCAATGAATTGACCCAACCCCAGGTTTGTGAAGGCTCAGCTGTCAAAATCCTGGATTTGAAAGTCCACTCAGGAGTGCTGGAAGTGGGTGGCTCCCTCTGCTCTACATGGCAATTTTTAACTGGGGATGAGCAGTGGGAAATGCAGGAGACTCCCTGGACTGACATCGTCTTCCAGGTCTCACCTTCCTACATCCTCTTCCAGAGGGAAGTTTCTACTGCCTCCACCTCGCCTCCTCCCCTGGAAATGCTGTTCATATTCCTTACAAATGTTGAGCTTATTTATTCCCTGTGCAGAACAAGCCTTCTCAGGATCTCTGGCACCATTTCATCCTCTTACCTCCGGAAGATTCCCTGCCTGGGAATCCAGTAACCACCAAAATCCCTCGTTCCACATAAAAGTCACTCAGACATTCATCCAGCTCTGCAAATAACACAAACAAGTCCGTGGCACAAGGGAGAGGTGCTGACTCCAGTGGATTTGGAATCAGGGCCCAGTGCTGGTTTAAGCACTCAGCATCGGATTGTGGAGAGAGGAATGAGCCAGAGAAAAACCTAAGGAAATCATTGGGAACTGAAGACCTCAACAGACTGATGGGCAGAGAAGAACTGTCTGGTAGAGAACAGGGAAATGCAGGTCCTGCACCTGGGGAGGAACAACCAGCGCAGGCCAGGGGGGACCTGCTGGAGCAGCTCTGTGGAGAAGGACCTGGAGGACAACGAGGTGTCCCTGAGCCAGGAGAGTGACCTGGGGCCCAGTGGGATCCTGGGGACATCAGGAAGGGAATTCCCAGCAGGTCAGGCAGGGATCCCACCCCTGTGCCCAGCCCTGGAGGCACCTCTGGGGTGCCGTGTCCAGCTCTGGCTCCTCAGCCCAGCAGGGCCAGGGAGCTCCTGGAGCGGGGCCGGCGGAGGCTGCGCAGCTGAGGAAGGGCCTGGAGCATCTCCGTGCCCAGGACAGGCTGAGGGAGCTGGGGCTGCTCAGCCTCGAGAGGAGCCCCGGCTGAGAGGGGCCCTCAGCCCTGGCTGTCCCTGGCTGCAGGGAGGGCTCCGGGCAGGGCCAGGCTCTGCTCTGGGGCCCAGCAATGGCAGCAGAGCAGCGGGCAGGGCCTGAGCCCAGCGATTGCCCTGCACAGGAGGCAGAGCTGCTGCCCTGGGCAGTGCCCAGCCCTGAGCAGAGCCCAGAGAGGCTGTGGGGTCTCCTCCCTGGGGCTATTGCAGAGCTGTGGGCACACACTGCTGTGCCCTGTGCTCTGGGATGGCCCTGCTGGGGCAGGGAGTGGCACCAGGGACCCTCGGTGCTCCCTCCAACCTGACCCACCCTCTTCCCATTCCAGAAGTGCAGCAGAGCCGGTGCTGACCCTGGAGCCGCTGGAGCTGTGCTGCATTCCTGTCCCTCCTCTCCCTCCTCACCTCCTGCAAGGAGAGAACAGCTGTGTTTTCCTGCCATCTCTTGGGGCTCTTCCATACCTCACCAAATATCGTTGCAGAGAGACACATTACTGTGTTTACAGCGCTGTTTACAGAAGATGCTCTCGATTTAAGGTTTTTATTATGATATTTTATTTTTATGGCTCGCTGCATGATCTGTTTGCGTTGAGTCGAAGGTTTCATAATCTGATTATGGGGAGCAGGGCTTGGGAAGAAGTTATAAAACACTCAGAGTGCAGCAGTGCACCTGCAGTCCTGAGCACCGGCTGGGTTTGCTCCTTGATTCTCAACTTTTTCCTTTCCCAGGGCTTTTTCTGGAGAGGAAGGATTCTGATGGATCTGTGGCCAGGAAAAGGGACAGAAAGGTAACGCAAGAAGGACTTTGAGGACTTGTTCCTTAACTTTCAAGGTGCTCCCTGGCCGTGCCCAGTGACCCAGGACCTGCCTCTCCATGAGTTTAACAGGCCCATGGGTTTGGGAAATGGCTCTGCCTGTCTGTGAGGGACAGAGGTGTCCCTGTGTGTTTCTGACCCCTATCCCGAGGTCCTGCCTTTGTGCTGGATGTAGCATTAAGGCAACAGGTTTTTTCTTTTCAGTAGATCCATGGAATGGTTTTGCATCTCCTATTTTCTTGTAGGAGGGGAATTCGATGTCCAAAGCACCTTCTGGTTCAGAAAATGCAGCTCCTGGTTCAGTTTTGGGTGCCACAATATGAGACAGATCTAATGCTATTAGAGAGCACCCAAAGGAGGCTGTGAAGATGGTGGAGGGTCTTGAGGGGAATCTGAGGCTGAGGGCACTTGGAATGTTCAGCTGGAGCAGAGGAGACTGAGCTCAGACCTCACCAGGGACAGCAGCTCCGATCTCTGCTCCCTGGGCCAGGGACAGCAGCCAGGGAACGGCTGGAGCTGGGCCAGGGCAGGCTCAGGCTGCAGAGCAGGGAAAGGTTCTTCCCCCAGAGGGTGCTGGGCACTGCCCAGGCTCCCCAGGGAATGGTCCCGGCCCCGAGGCTGCCAGAGCTCCAGGAGCGTTTGGGCAGCGCTGCCAGGGATGCCCAGGGTGGGATTGTTGGGGTGTCTGGGCAGGGCAAAGCTGGACTTTGTTGATCCTTGTGTATCCCAGCTCTGTATCCCAGCTCAGGATATTCCATGGGTCTATGACTCACCGCCATCCCCAGATGCTGCTGGAGGAATCCCAGGTGAGTATGATCCCTACTTATCCTTCTTTTGTCCCTCCAAGTGTTTGTGTAGGGAGAGAAGGTTCTGGATCAGGTCACCTTAGGCCAGGTTGTGTCCCCACCAGCTCAGTGCCACCCCCTGCCCTGAGCTGCGGCAGGGAGGAGCTGGCAGAGAGGAACATTTGCATCTTTCCTGAGTGCCTCACGTTTACCTCCAGCAACTTTTCTTTGCCTAATTGGATCCAAGCAGGGAAAGAGCTCAATAATTCTCTTTCTCCCTCATGCCAGCAACTGGCAAATTGCAGGGAAGATGAGCCTGGAGCCAGATGTTGGCCAGGAAATAAATTTGCCCTTGAGCAAGGGGACTTGCAGCCATTCTGTTCCACTCTGAACATGCATCAGATTGATGCAGGAGTTAAAATCAGGAGGGCTTTTTCTGGCAATTTCCTCCGAAAAAATCAAGGGGGGGTTGACGGAGATCTCAGATATCGCAGGGCTTCTTACTACAAATCACAAGACTTGCAAATTTCCACGTGAACCTTGGGAATGAGCTGTCCTGGGGCCAACTGATTCAGGGCTTCAGCCTCCGTCTGGTGGGCAATTTCAGAGGGATGGAGATGCCTAAAAAAGCAGATCTAGGATGGGGTTTCCATAAGCACAGAAGCTTCTGTAACCCAGAAAAGTGCCTGGCAGAGTTTGATGGGAACAGAATTTCCTGAGGGATGGAAGAGGAGGTTTTTTACCATTTTCAGAGCTGCAGGAGCTTGTGGTAGAGCAGCTGTTCTGCACCCCAGAAAATATTTGTCTCCCAGCCATCCCACTTTTCTCTCCAAGAAGACCCAGAGTGGAAGCTGTGCTTCTTTTGGGTAAATAGAGCTCTCCAAAGGCATCTGGTTCTGCTGGTCAAGGGAGGGCATTGTCCTGCTCTGCTCGGGGCTGGGGCGGCCTCACCTCCAGTCCTGGGGGCAGTTTTGGGTGCCCCAATATCAGGAAGATCTAAAGCTGTGGGAAAGCATCCAAAGGAGGGACACGGGGATGGGGAAGAGTTTGGAGAAGCCGTGGAAGGATCAGCTGAAGGCACTTGGAATGTTCAGATGGAGGAGACTGAAGGGTGACTTCACAGGGACTGCAGCTCCTCCCGAGGGGCAGCTCCGGTCTCTGCTCCCTGGGCCAGGGACAGCAGCCAGGGAACGGCTGGAGCTGGGCCAGGGCAGGCTCAGGCTGGAGATCAGGGAAAGGTTCTTCCCCCTGAGGGTGCTGGGCACTGCCCAGGCTCCCCAGGGAATGGGCACGGCCCCGAGGCTGCCAGAGCTCCAGGAGCGTTTGGGCAGCGCTGCCAGGGATGCCCAGGGTGGGATTGTTGGGGGGTCTGGGCAGGGCCGGGAGCTGGGCTGGGTGATGCCTGTGGGGCCCTTGCAGCTCAGGATATTCCATAATTCCAAGGTAAAGGGCTACAGGGCTGTGCACTGCCCAGGACAGATGGACATTCCGTCCCTGCTGTCCTGCAGCTGACACCCAGCTTGGATTTGGGACAGTGCAGGGAATCTGCTGAGCACAGGAACATCATGGATTGTCCCTCTTCAGTCTGCCCCTTGTCCCCAGACTTGCTGACGTGGCTGTGCCATGAGGGAATCTGCATCTCCTGCAAAATGGAGGGAAACTGGGGGTGGAGGGGGTTAAACACCATAAAACAGAGGAACTGTGGGAATCTCCATCCTCGGAATGTGACAATATTGACTGGGAAAGACCCTGAGCAACCCGAAGTGACTTTGAAAATGAGGGTCGGACCAGGAAACCTCCAGGGGTCCCTTCCCACAGGAATGATTCTCTTTTATGGAAAGCACCAAGCATAACCCAGCCAGGTCATGCTCTGCTCCAGCAGCAGAGGCAGAACTCTTGCTGCAGTTTTCATAGGAATATCCACCTGCTCCTGTGGAACTGGGGGACAAGACCCTCAAAAGCACCAGGAAAAAGGAGCAGTCAGCTCAGAAGTGGTGCCGGAGAAGGAAGGAGCTGATCAAGGCAGGCAGCTCAGAAAATCAGCCCTTCCCTGCTCTCCACAGGGCAGAAGGAGCATCCCTGGACTCAATCCTGCACATCCCTCGGAACCTCCGTGCTGGAAATGCTGCCTCCATCCCCATTTTCCTTTTGATTGTTTCAATCCCTGCTAATTGCAGGGACAGCTGCTTCCAGCAGAGGATGAACAAACAGGTTCCAAAGGCAGTGGGGCTGGTGCCAGCAGCAGCTGCTGGACAAACAACAGCTCCCAGCTTCATCCCCTGGGCTTTCCCTTGGAGAAATGTCATTCCCTACTCACCGAGCACTGGAGGCTGCTGCCAAATCAGTTGTTTGATCCCGATCCTATGAACTCCTCCAACACCTCAAAACGCCTTTCCCAGCTGGTGTTTCCCATCCCTTTCTCCCTTGGAACAGG
This sequence comes from Struthidea cinerea, assembly GCA_013397865.1. Taxonomy (NCBI): domain Eukaryota; kingdom Metazoa; phylum Chordata; class Aves; order Passeriformes; family Corcoracidae; genus Struthidea; species Struthidea cinerea. The sequence goes on along the minus strand of VZTI01000138.1, from coordinate 230,173 downwards.
AGAACTCAGTCAAGGCTTGAGCATCCTGTCCAAATCCAAGAACAGAGGCAGGGCCAACCCCCAAATTTTTCCTTCCTCACTACTAAAGCATTGGGAAAAATAAGTTTTTGGTCAAAATAATTTTCTGAAAAAAATATTTTTGAGGGAAAACACACTCCAGATCATGTGGGTTTTTTAAATAAGTATTTTTGTACCCCACCTTGCTGTCTCATAAGAAAACAGCAATTTTTGCCTACACGCATTTTAAGCAGAAAAGAGGATTTCCCCCATTTTGTGCAGAACTCGTGGTGAGATTGATGTAGAATTCCAGTGGCAGATGTGATGAGCGCAGCAATGGGCTCTGGTTTGAGCACTGCAGCATGGAAACAGAGTCAGCACTCCCTATTCCTTGGCTGGAATGTTTTGTCGCATTTATCAGGGAGTGAGAGCAGCTGGATCCACAGCAGCCTGTGCATCCCATGGAATGTGGAGGATGGAATAATTCTGCTGATTTTGGGGTTCCTCGCCTTGGGCTGTGCACCATAATGAGCTGTGGGCACTTCTGGGGGTATTGGGGTGGGTTCAGAGCCCAGCCCTGGGGATTTTGGGCTTCTCCAGGGCAGAACCAGCAGCTGGGAAGTGTCAATAAGAACATTCCCAGTAAAATCAGTTGATTTTTAATAAACATTTGTAGGGAGCCACCTGAAACTCCAGAGGGTCTGATGGAATGGCTTCAAGTGCCCCTCAGGCTGCTGCCAGTCCCGTTTCAATCACTTTTACACATCCAGGGATGGGGACTCCAGCACTGCCCTGTGCCAGGGCCTCACCACCCTTTCCATGAAGAAATGTTCCCAGTATCCAACCTGCCCCTCCCCTGGCCCAGCCTGAGGCCGTTCCCTCTCCTCCTGTCCCTGTTCCCTGGGAGCAGAGCCCGACCCCCCCCGGCTGCCCCCTCCTGTCAGGGAGTTGTGGAGAGCCACAAGGTCCCCCCTGAGCCTCCTTTTCTCCAGGCTGAGCCCCTTTCCCAGCTCCCTCAGCCGCTCCTGGGGCTCCAGCCCCTTCCCAGCTGCGTTCCCTGCCCTGGACACGCTCCAGCCCCTCCGTGGGGGACTTGGGCTTAGTGGTGGACCTGGCAGTGCTGGACTGGATGATCTTAACGGTGCTTCCCAACCTTAATGACTCCGTGATTCCCTGATCCAGAGCTCCAGGCGTGGCTCTGGACGGGCTGCAGAAGGAGCTGTCACCAAGTCACCAATGGTCCCAGGTGGTTACTGGGCCTCAAAAACGACCACAATTTTCATAATCCCTTTCCACTCCCCCTGAGGATCCTGATTTTCCTGGGTCGCCCCTGCTCCTCCCTGCCCCCTGCTCTGGGTGGGGGTCTCTGCTCTGGGTGAGGGGCTGCAGAAGGAGCTCTGTCCTGGTTTTCCTGTGCCAAGAGCAGGATGTGGCCCAGAAGTGGCACGCCCTGGGCTCTGGGTGTGCTTTGGGATGATGGGATCACATCCCATGGATCTGCAGCTGGAAATGGCCTCCTGCTGCTCACTGGAGCCCTTCACACAGATGGGACTGGGGGCTTTGCAGCCCTCCTGCTCCTGCCTGCTCTGGAATTGCTGCTGAGTCTCCCTGAAACCTGGGAAATGAGGGAGAGATCAAAGACACCCGAGAGCTTAGGATGGAAAACAACAAACGCTCGGAGTGTGGCTTCTTGTGCAGTTGCGTTATTTGGTACAACTGGTACCAGTCCTAGGCCCTGATGAGACGGTTCTGGCTGTTCCTCAGGCCAGGAGTGCCTTTGTCCAGCTCTGCTTCTTGTCACACCCAAATCACTCATTTTTAGTGTTAAATACGAAGATCTCTGGCCTTATCTCCAGCAGTTCTCTTGAATATTGCTGAAAACCCTCCCCTAACTTAAACAAACCCAGCCCAAACTAAAAAAAACCTGAACGAACCCAGCTACAATTAAAGGGGTTTTTGACTTCCCTTCTTAAGCAACAGGGAAGATCCTTTGGGATGGTCTCACTCTGGTTATGGCACATCATTTACTTAAACCTGGCCTAAGGTGGAACAACTGTCATCATTTACTTAAACCTGGCCTAAGACAGAGCTTTGCAAGCCCTTAAGATATAAAACACTCCTGGCTCTGCACAGGCCAGGGATTATCAGGCTGAATTTATTTTAAGAATCAAAATATTCCAGCCAATAAAAAGAAAAGTCCTCATTCCTCTCCTGGAGCTCCTGCCAGTTCTGAATATCCAGAAATAAACCACACCCAGCAGGGATTACAATTGGAGAGCAGCTCTACAAGAAAAAGAGGGGAAACTGCTCTGTCAGCCTCAGGCCTGTTTTGGCTGAGTCTGTTTTCTCCAGAATGTGCTTTCTCAGGAACACTGCACTGGGATGCTGATGGCTGTGGAGCCGAGTTCTGGAATGCCTTTCCCAGCATCCTGCTGAAATGAGGGATTTCAGTGTTGTCTGCAAGAGGAACGTGAGCTTCCGTCGCCTGGGAATTGCCCTGCAGTGGGGAAACCTGGAGACCCTCAACGGGATTTCCTGGAGGAGGCAGGAACGTTCCTCCTCTGCGGGCTCATCAAACAGGAACTTTCCCAAAGCTCAAACTGCGCACAGGAAAATCCCACTCTCCCTGTCCTCCTCTGACGGGAGGATGAGAAACCTTCCTTGTTTTCTGCCTAGCCTGGAGCATTTCCTGAGGAAACTCTGGATGCCTGAGCCACAGGGATGTGTTCTAATGCGGTGTTAGATGGGAGAGAGGCGGCTATTCCATGCTGCAAGTGGCATTCCCATGGATGTCATTCCCAGCACAGACCCCAGAATCCCTGATGGACACCAGGCACTAGAGACATTCTCTGGCCAGGAGAGTTTTTTCCTGCTTTGCAGATGTTTTATGGCTGGAAATTTCCTTTTAAATGTCTCAGACATCCAGAAAAATTCCCTGGAAGCTGCGGTGGCCACTGAACCCTGGCAGCAACACTTTGAGCATTTGTCTGGACACTTCACTGAGTTATCCCTGGATTTTTCAACAAAAATATCCCTCTTTGCTGCTGCTGCCGCCATGGCTCGCTGTGTTTACCATGTTTTATTCCCTCCGTTCATTAATATTTCACTTAATGAAGACAATGCCTGTCTTTACACCTGGTTGTAGCTCCAGGGTTGTGATGGGAGGCTGTGATTGCTTTTCCGACCTGCTGGGAGCGCCTGTGTTGGTTTATGGATTAAATATCCGGCTCTCTTTCTCCGTATCTTCATTCCTGTGCCTATTCCATTCTTGGAGCTTGGCTCCTTCCTCCAGCTCTCCAAGAACATCTTTAATTCCCAAGGGTGGTGCTTAATGAAAGACTTCGCAGCTTAATTTAGTGACAACAGTATTTGTCTTAAGGTTTGGGAGGGAGCGGGATCAAATCCAGGAGGAGTTCCCTTTTTATTAAAAAATAACTCTGGATTCTTATTCTCTGCATGTCAAAGGGATCCCAACAGGAGCACTTCATTATCTTTATCGACTCCTCCACTATTCTTAGCATTATTTAAACAGCTTCTGTTTGAGAGGCAAAGCTTCCACTGCAGCAGGTGCTTGAGCTCCCGGCCCTGATTTTTAGTAGGTGTTGGAATCAGCATCCCTGGAATCAGCGTCCCTGGAATTTTTCTGCCAGTGGGTTTTTCTGTGTCTTATTAATTCCCTCATGGGCGCGGTGGGAGCTGTGGGGTTTTTCACCCCCCTGCTCTTCACTGAGGACACACAGAGGAGTATCCCAGGAGGGAAATATTCAGCTACCAAAAGCTTTGGGTTTCTCTGGAAGGGAATGCAGGAGCCCTGGGAGAGGATCCTTTCTGCCCCATCTGTCCTGGACTGGACATTCCCAAACCCAAGCAGGGAAGTTTTCACCTTGTGCTGCTGTGGGAGAGGGATTTTCCAGCCTATCCTATGTTTTGCCTCCTTCCCAGGTTTCCCTTGTGCAATTCCAGACTTGTAAACCCTGGAAAGGAGAATAACACAGAATCACAGAATCACCAGGTTGGAAGAGACCTTCAAGATCATCGAGTCCAACCCATGCCCCAACACTTCAACTAAACTAAACCATGGCACTGAACGCCACATCCCATCTCTTTTTAAACACGTCCAGGGATGGTGATTCCACCACCTCCCTGGGTAGACCATTCCAATATTTTATCACTCTTTCTGTAAAAAACTTTTTCCTAATATCCAACCTATATTTTCCTTGGCGCAGCTTAAGACCGTGTCTCTTGTTCTGTCAGGTGTTGCCTGGAAAAAGAGACCAACCCCCAGCTGTTGGAGTGCACCGGGTGGTGGTAGAGAGATGGGCCCTGAGGATCAGAGAGAGGGCCTCTGTCCTGGGCCCGGAGGTGACCCTGGGAGTGCATCCAGGTCACCGGGGATGGACTGAGAGAGGATTGTGTGTTTATGGACAGACTGGGCCTAGGAGAAGTGTTCATTGCAGTTTGTGGCCTTATAGGGCATTGTTTGCCTATTACCATAACAGGTAAAATCTGTGCAATGCCCCAGGTGATTGGGGGACACTGTGGGGAACATCTTTCCTGTTTCTAGGATGTGATATCCTGTTGGGTGCTGGGATTTAGGGAATTCCGACTGCGCAATAAACGGCTTTGCCTTTCTCCATCTTGTGTGCAAAGTCCTTGCCCGTGCATCATTACTGCACCCACCTGACTACAGCCACCCTCCAGGAAGTTGTAGAGAGTGATAAGGTCACCTCTGAGTCTCCTTTTCTCCAGGCTAAACAACCCCAGCTCCCTCAGTTGTTCCTCACAGGGCTTGTGTTCCAAGCCCCTCACCAGCCCTGTCGCCCTCCTCTGGATGCGCTCAAGTGTCTCCACATCCTTCCTGAACTGAGGGGCACAGAACTGGACACAGCACTCGAGGTGTGGCCTCACCAGTGCCGAGTACAGGGGAAGAACGGCTTCCCTGGTCCTGCTGCCCACACTATTCCTGATACAGGCCAGGTGCCGTTGGCCTTTTTGGCCACCAAGGAACACAGCTGGCTCATGTTGGGTTGGCTGTCCACCAGTACCCACAGGTCCCTTTCTGCCTGGGCACTGTGCAGCCACTCTGTCCCCAGCCTGTAGCATTGATGGGGTTATTGTGGCCAAAATGCAGGACTCGGCACTTGGACTCATTGAACTTCATCCTATTGGACAGAGCACAGGAGCTCATTGACCGGGGCACTATTGAGTCACAAACACACTCGGCTGTGCTGGGAATGAATTACGGATGAGGAATGTGGTGTCATTGTCACTGAAAGATGGGGAAAACAGAAACTCTCCAACATCTTTAAGCACTCAGAGAATCAGGCATCACTTTATTCTGCTCAGAGAATCAGGCATCACTTTATTCCGGCCAGGAGGCGCAATAGAAATTATTCCATCCACGCATGCCTGAGTTGTGCAGTGAAAGTCATCCCATCACACCCGGTTCTTCACCAGATTTTTCATGTATTTACACAGACAAAACCCAAAGAAATTCTTGCTCATTGGTCCTAAATTGCACAGTTCTTACTATTCGATCTCCAATTGGTTATTGATCCCTTTTCCTTCGATGCTAATTAGGTGCTCTTTCTTTGGTTCTCTTACTGCTCTTTTCCCAGCCCAGGTGTCTCCAGCCATGCCAGGGGTGATGTTGGTTAAGGTTCTTTTATCTCCTCTGCATCTTCTGGCTCTGAGAATTTTCTTTTTGTTGACTGAAGCCATCAGGCCTCACCCAGCGAAACCCAACCCTCAGTGAAAGAGTCTTTTAAAGAGAGAAATTCAATTCCCTTCCCCCTGGGCAGAGGCAAACTAAAGTTAGTTAAAAACTGGCTAAAGTTAGTTAAAAAGATTTAAAAAGTTGTATCATTTCCAACTTGCTGAGGGAGGGGGGAGATGTCCCTGTGGCTCACACACCAGCATTCCCACATTCCCTGCCGCAGCTCCAGCACGTTCAAGGCATGCTCCAGGAGCTGCTCTCACTCCCCAGTGCCAGTGGTGGTGACAGAGCTGCAGAACAAGAATGAGAATTAATTACCAAAGACACAATCTCCGAGTCAGTCAGGGGGGATGAGTTCAACCTTCAGAGTGCTCTGACTCCTGCCAGGGTCTCTCCCAGATCTCGGCATTTTTCCAGTGAAAGCAGGAATTTTTGTGACATTTCCATCACCAGCGCTGGTGATGGGAAAGGAACTTTGCCTCCAAGTGCTCCCCACACAGCAAGGAGGGTTTGAAAGGATTATTGAGCCAGAGGAAGGAGGGGTGAGTTGGGAGGGATCAGGGAAATCAATGAGCCACGGAGGATTTCGGAGCCAGCAGATGAGGCTGGGCTGGCTCCAACACCCCAGAGTGAGGAGAATTCCTCTTCTGGATGTGTTCCTGAAGATTTCCGGGGGCAAACCTGGCCTGAAACACAGTGGAGAGAGAGGTGAACACATTGATTTTTTGGAATTACTTATCCGAGTCCAGAAGACTGGGATGGAGCGAGGGTTGAAGAATTATTTCTTTATGAAATAATCCTTTTTTTTGCAGGGTGTTCGTCATGAATTTCAGCCCCAACTCTGCTTTTTATCCTGTCTTGACTTCAAGGTGCATAAATTCCCCAGTTGTTTCTGGGGGTTCAGGCTTTGCAGGAATATTTTGTGATCAGCCCCCGCTCAGTCCCTTCCCAGCAGAGCTCCTGTAGCTCTTTGCAAGGTACAGCAGAACCAACTGTTTTGCACCAACTGTTTCCAGCTCGCGGCTCTGTCCAAACGTCAAGAAACAGAAAGATTTTTCTCCTGACATCTACAGAGAGACTTAAAAATTGAGGTGTTTTCATTGCAGCCAGAAGCAGCTTTTGGATCCCTGAAATGCTGTCACTTCATCTGCCCAAACCCAAGAAAGAACAGGAGAAGATTTGCCTCCTAATTAAAATCCAGTCACAATTTTTCTAGCTTGTTTCTATAAGAAAGATTCAGTTAAAAATCGTCCCCTTCAGTTATTTCTTCCTGTTCACCTCCCTTCCACTGATGACAACTCTCTTTGCTCAGACAGCCTTGATGCCTCGGGAAGCTTTTGCGGTGGAGCTGGAGGGTTAATTCCCCCTAAATTTAAATCTGTTCTGATATAAAATGTAATCTCCTGCCATCAGCAGCTCCCAGAAATGCTGCTTTGCTAAACTGCCCCGTTTCCAAGCTGTGCTTTGATTTACAGTTTATCCATTCTCCGCTCCTTTTGCATTGCTAGTAAAGGCTTTTATTAAGGGTGACAGGAATGTTTTATCCACCATCATAAACAGGGTTTTATTAAAAAGAAAAAAACAGCCAGAAAGGGCTGGAATGAGAAAAATGCAGGTTCCCAGTCCTCTTTTCATAACTTATTGGGGGAGACTTTCCAGCTGAATCAGCTGCTGAGTTGCCGTGTTTTTCTCCAGGAGGATGCAAATTTAAGGGATTGGGGGTTGTAGCTGTGATGCTTTCAGGCTCTGGGGTACCCACAATTACTGCCTGAGGGCTCAGGATTTTGGGATAGAAATAAGCAGCTCATGGCATCCATCCTGCAGGTGATGCAGGAGTCCTGCCTGGCACCCCAGCCTTCTTTGGGACATGCCTCATTTATCCCTTCCAGTTGCTCTCTCTCTCTCTCAAAAAAAAAAGGATATTTCATCTTTTTAAGCTCTCCTGTGAATTTGCTCTTTCAGGACCAACATTAATTAAGTGAGGTCTTGCAGCAAAGAGGTCCTGGGATTTTCCAGAAGCCCTTCAAGAAGCCAAAGGACAGAGAATTATGACACATCTCCAGACCAATCCCTACCAGTGACACTCCCACATCCTGCTGAGCTTTTTCCAGTATTCCCTACATCAATCAGAGAATTCCAGGTTGGTTTGAGTGGGAAGGGACCTTAAAGCCCATCCAGTGCCACCCCTGCCATGGGCAGGGACACCTTCCACTGTCCCAGGCTGCTCCAAGCCCCATCCAGCCTGGCCTTGGACACTTCCAGGGATGGAGACTCCACATTCCTCTGCTCCACCACCTTCATAGCAAAGGATTTCTTCCTAAAATCTAAATCTGCCCTCCTTCAGTTTAAGGCCATGGAGTCCTGGTGCAGACATTTTTCAGGATTCTTCTGGATGTGCCACAGGGAATATTTGGATGTGCCTCCAAAGAACTGTGCTCAGACTGGCTCTTCGCTGGATGAGACTGGGGCTCCTGCTAGTCTTTAAACTTTAAATTTTAATGCTTTTATATTTAATGCTTTTAAACTTCCCTGCTGCCCAGTGCCCCTCAGCATCCTTGGCTGGCTCATTGAAGTCTCCTGCAATTCCTAAACATGCTCAGGAGATCCTGCAGAAGCTGAAGGAGCTGCTCACCGTGGAGTCTTGGAATCAGCAAGGTGGGGAAAGACCTTGAAGAACATCAAGCCCAACTGTCCCAATATTCACCACTGACCATGTCCCAGAGTGCCACACCCATGGGTTTTTGGAACACCTCCAGGGACGGGGACTCTACCACTGCCCTGGGACTCTGTGCCAGTGCCTGACCACCCTTTCCATGAAGAAATTCTTCCTCATATTGAATTTAAACCCCGCCTGGTGCAACTTGAAGCTGTTTCCTCTCTCCTGTTGGACGTTACTCGGGAGCAGAGCCTGACCCCCCCGGCTGCCCCCTCCTGTCAGGGAGTTGTGCAGAGCCACAAGGTCCCCCCTGAGCCTCCTTTTCTCCAGGCTGAGCCCCTTTCCCAGCTCCCTCAGCCGCTCCTGGGGCTCCAGCCCCTTCCCAGCTCCGTTCCCTGCCCTGGACACGCTCCAGCCCCTCCAGGTCTCTCTTGTCAGGAGGGCGCCAGAGCTGCCCCAGCACTGGAGGTGCCCCAGCGGTGCCAGCACAGGGGTTGTTCCCTCCTGGTGATGTTCACACAACATCTCAACACCCCAAGAGCCTCCCCAAATCCATCCTCTGCGATGCCACCACCAACCCACCCTCAGGAGAGAGCAATTCCCAAAACAACCCTTCCCTGGGGCCCCTTCCCATTGGAAGGCAGGGATCGAGGAGTTTATACCTCCAGGTGCTTGGACTGGATCCCACCAAAGGCTTTGGCACAGGCCCTGCCCATCTGTCAGAGCACCACTTTGGGAATGTTCACACTGTGCTGTCCTTTGCACACGGATCCAGCTCCAGCAAATCCCCGGATCCTCCGAGGACATAAATATGTGGTGGTTCTTGTCTTCCCAAGGCCGTTCCCAGGCTCCTGGAGACCCTGCAAGGCTCCAGTGAAGAGAAACAGAACAAGGTTTGAGAGATGGATTCGTCAGCACTAGAGGACAGTGATGTTTATTGACATCAATGGAATAAATAAACAAGACAATAAATTTGGAATTGCTGCTGGAATTACTCTCTAGCGCTGGGTATTGAATTTTACCTGTTTTTATTGTTTGTGGAATGGGCTGCTGGTTTATGCATCATCATCTTTTTCATATAGTGATTCTGGGCGATTTGATCGTGTATCCTGCAAAAGAAAGTGGGGGAAAAATATCCCTGCCAAGCCTGAAATGCGCCGACGAACCAGACCAAGGTCCCAGAGATAAAACTGGAATTATTCCATCCCAGCGTGATAAAGTGACCCGGCTCATCCTGGGAAATGTTGCAAGAGGAAATGCTCCAGGAGTTTCCAAGGCACAACTTTCCTCACAAATTTCCGAGCACAGAAAGTTAAGAATTAGGAAATAAAATTGTTCTAAATCTCGTGGGCTCTTTGCTCTCTGACCAACCCCTCGTGTGATGGGAGGAGTGGTCCAGCACGGTCCAATCCAGAGGTTCCTCTCAACAGATTTGATTTTGCAGAACCAAGACTGGCTCAAATCCTGCCCAGAGATCTTGGCTTTTCCTGGGAATGTTGAAAGATTCTTTAGTTTTATCCCATTTTGATTTTTCCCCGCCTTAAAATCCCTGGGAGTTTGCAGCTGTTTTGCCCGAACTCTTAAGGAATTAACTTGAAAACGGTTTAGTGTCCATATTCCCTTGTATCCAAGGAGTTTGCGGGAAGAATTGTGACACTTTGGTCCTGGTTACCTCTTCCCAAATTTTTTGACTGAAGCTACCAACCAGGGACACAGGTCCCTGTGGGACCCAGGCAGCTGATCCTGATTTCCTTAAAATCCATATAAAAGGGCTTAAAATATATGGAAAAGCAGCATGGGAAGGCTTTCTGTGCTTCCCTTTTCCTCAGGAACAGCCTCTGCTCCGTGTCCAGGACTGGCACTGATTTCCTTGGACCTCCCACCAAAGCTGACCCTGCTCAGGGCCCTCCCAGGATTCAACCCCCAGGACACGGAAGGGAGGGACATCAGGAGTGCAGGAATGGGGAATTTGGAGATGGGCACTTCTGAACTGCCCCAAACTTTCAATATTCTCATCCAAAAGGAGGACAAGGAGACATTTGGTCCCAAATCAATCTGTGCTGGGCTGGCTGTGACGCCCAGCTGGGCTCCTTGTTCCAAGGAGAAGCAATAAACTCTGGAATTGTCACATCCCTGGAAAGAACAGGACACTCCTGCTTTCAGTCAGGCCTGAAAAGAGTAAAAAAAAATCCAATGTTCAGTGGGCTGGACCCCGAGGTTTGCCTTAAATCAGCTTCTGGTTCTTCCTGCTTTTCCCAAATGCAGGATTCCCAGCACAAGAGCTGATCCCACGAGGCTGTGATAGCCCCGGATTCTCCTTGGAGATCTCCGTGCCTCCCGTGCCTCTCTTCCACGCCTTGTGGGGAAATACATCCAGGAATTTAATATTATTTGGAAAGCTAATCCCAGGAGTGTATTTCTGACCCACTGGCACCGCTGCAGTGACATCGGCATTCCTGAGCACAGGAATTCCCTGCCAAGTGCTGTCCCACTGCTCCGGCGGATTTGAAACTCTTCAGCTTTATGGTTTCCTTTTTATTTATTTCTCCCTGAATCTCCCCTCCTTCTTCCCTGGCATCTGCAAAGAAGCTGGAGAGCTCCAGTTCCCAGAGGAGCCTCCAGAGCCGGAGCAGCTTCTTCCCTGTCACAAATGTCAGTCAGGAGCTGGATGGGGTCTCAACTTCCCAGTCAGGGGTGGGATGGGATTTCCCAAGCTCTCAGCGTGATTTGTTTTCAAGCCCCTTGATTAAAATCCTGCCTTGCCCAGTGGATCGGGGCATTCCCTATTTCCAAAGTTACCTCAGTTTGTGTTCGAATAAAAGCAGCATTAAAGGGAGCCTTTTTTGGTGGTTTTGGTCTTCTGGCTTGAAGGAGAATTTAGGGAATTTCCTTTTCAAGGCTTTGGAAGCGTAAAAGTCCCAGCAAGGCCGGATATTATTGACAAAAGCTGAGAAATAACATCCTCCAAAGGCCACAAATCTCCCTGTGAGGAGAGAGAATGATCACAGCCATTAATCCTACCTGGATGTGCTTGCGCTGATCGTGCTGTAAGAACTCGTTTGGAAGATAAATTAATTAATGAAGGTAAATCCAGGTGTCCAGGACTATTTAGCAGTGACTATTTATGGTGACCAGGTGAGTACCACTGTCACCGGCTCCCTGTAGGGCACCTTTTGGGGTCATTAACCCTCTTTGGGTAATTGGCTGCCGCTGTGTGGTTGAATCCAAGCAGTTGCACTTCATCTTTTCAGGAAAGGAGATGTTAATGAGCTTAATTGTCTCCCTGCACTCACAGAGTGATTATCCTCTCCGAGATAAGGGAGGGGAGGAGTCAGCGCTTCTGAGAGCTCCCCGACCTGATCAAAAGCCTGAGCTGGGTTTTATTATGAGCTTCCGAGGGTGGCACTGATTCCCCTCCCGCGCAGGGCTTGCAGGGCTGACAGCAGGACAGGGCAGCGCCAGCCAGACATTCTGTGTGTGTCAGGTTGTTCAATAATAATCACGGTGCTCACCCACTTAAAACCAAATCCCTCCAAATGAAAATGTCCTGCCTGACACGCTGGATACGGCCCTGTGTGCACGGAAAGACAACGCATTCCCAGTGTGAAAAATCTGCTTTATATTAGCCTGATGTTGAAGTCATTTGTCTTAGGCTGTGAAGAGACACAGTTGGAAGAAGCATAATGTGATGAGGGAAATATTGAAGCCTGTAAAGATCAATTTTAGGAGCAATTATTCTCCTTTCAAAATCAAAATTCAGGGCTGCTGGTCTTTTGTACAGAGCCAACAAGAAAGCTCCTCATCCCCCCTGCAGTAAAACTCCAAATGCTGTTTCCTGCAGCTGCTCTCCCACACCCCGGTGCTGATCCAGCAGATGTTTGGGCAGGAAAAGGTGGTAATGAACGGGAATTGGTGCTAATATTAAAATTAGCTGTTCTCATTTCAGCTTCCTACAAGCCCCAGGAACAAAATCAATCCCTGTTTGCCAGCTGAAGGGCAAATTTCCAAAGAGAAAGAAGCGCTCGTTTTCAGGTCCTGCAAATTTTCTGGGAAAGCAGAGAAGGGAAAAAATGTAATCCCAGTGCTTGGTACAGATTTCTTAAGACAACAAGTGTTGGGAAGGCTCTGGGATGGTTTTCCATGACAGATGTAAAGGATGTTGCTCTGCAAGGAGAAGTTGGGCTCAGACTCAATGATTTTATGGTCTCTCATTTGCCATACAAAGACGGGGAAGGGTCTGGATGGTCCCGAGGAGGAGCAGCTGAGGGCACTTGGAAGGTTCAGCTGGAGCAGAGGACACTGAGGGGAGACTCCTTGGGGTCTTCAACATCCTCCTGAGGGCAGCTCCGATCTCTGCTCCCTGGGCCAGGGACAGCAGCCAGGGAATGGCTGGAGCTGGGCCAGGGCAGGCTCAGGCTGGAGATCAGGGAAAGGTTCTTCCCCCAGAGGGTGCTGGGCACTGCCCAGGCTCCCCAGGGAATGGGCACGGCCCCGAGGCTGCCAGAGCTCCAGGAGCGTTTGGGCAGCGCTGCCAGGGATGGCCAGGGTGGGGTTGTTGGGGTGTCTGGGCAGGGCAAAGCTGGACTTTGATGATCCCTGTGTATCCCAGCTCAGGATATTCCATGAGTCTATGATTTATTTAAAGCCTTTCCTACCGCAGTTCCCAATGGGAAATGACTCCTGGATGAGTTCTAATGAGCAGCCTGCTCTGGGGAGTAGTGGAGATCTCTTCCTCCCCAGTGACCATCCCTGAGGGCTCCAAAGGGCAGAGTTCAGTGCTGGGAATGCAGCTGGTGCCAGCTTGGAAAACCACCCAGATGGGGGAACTCGGACATGACCCGTTCTGGGTCACCCTCTGTGGTCGCCTCCCTGCTCAGAGACTTTAAAGCAGGACCAGAGTGAAGAGGCACTGAGGATAAAGGGAGATACAATGGGTACAGGGGATGTACAGGTGTTTCCTGCTGGGTCTGGGTTTGTGTTCAGTGGCTATGGGGACAAATCAGTGCTGGGCCTAAAGCACCCTTTGAGGTCTTTGGGGAGCTCTGGGCTTAGACTTTGTCACTGCTCTGTGTCACTGCTCTGTCACTGCTCTGTGTCACTGTCCTGTGTCACTGCTCTGTGTCTCTGCCCTGTGTCACTGCACTGTCACTGCTCTGTCACTGCTCTGTGTCACTGTCCTGTGTCACTGTCCTGTGTCACTGTCCTGTGTCACTGTCCTGTGTCACTGTCCTGTGTCACTGTCCTGTGTCACTGTCCTGTGTCACTGTCCTGTGTCACTGTCCTGTGTCACTGTCCTGTGTCACTGTCCTGTGTCACTGTCCTGTGTCACTGTCCTGTGTCACTGTCCTGTGTCACTGTCCTGTGTCACTGTCCTGTGTCACTGTCCTGTGTCACTGTCCTGTGTCACTGTCCTGTGTCACTGTCCTGTGTCACTGTCCTGTGTCACTGTCCTGTGTCACTGTCCTGTGTCACTGTCCTGTGTCACTGTCCTGTGTCACTGTCCTGTGTCACTGTCCTGTGTCACTGTCCTGTGTCACTGTCCTGTGTCACTGTCCTGTGTCACTGTCCTGTGTCACTGTCCTGTGTCACTGTCCTGTGTCACTGTCCTGTGTCACTGTCCTGTGTCACTGTCCTGTGTCACTGTCCTGTGTCACTGTCCTGTGTCACTGTCCTGTGTCACTGTCCTGTGTCACTGTCCTGTGTCACTGTCCTGTGTCACTGTCCTGTGTCACTGTCCTGTGTCACTGTCCTGTGTCACTGTCCTGTGTCACTGTCCTGTGTCACTGTCCTGTGTCACTGTCCTGTGTCACTGTCCTGTGTCACTGTCCTGTGTCACTGTCCTGTGTCACTGTCCTGTGTCACTGTCCTGTGTCACTGTCCTGTGTCACTGTCCTGTGTCACTGTCCTGTGTCACTGTCCTGTGTCACTGTCCTGTGTCACTGTCCTGTGTCACTGTCCTGTGTCACTGTCCTGTGTCACTGTCCTGTGTCACTGCTCTGTGTCTCTGCCCTGTGTCACTGCACTGTCAGCAAAGGCACAGGATTAGACACAAGGACGGTCTGATCTGCACTGGGCTGTGCGTCATTCCAGTTCCAGAATTCCTTGTCCACAGAGGAGCTGGAAGGGAAGCCTGGGGAGAAAGGTGCTGATGGAGGAGCCGGGCAGTGCCCAACTCCGGGTGGGGAGGGTCCAACCCTGTCCCAGATGTTCTGGGGCTCTCTGATACCAGAGACAGGGCCAAGGAGCAGCGTTTGAAGCCTTGCTGGAAGTGCTCCCAACAGGAGCGGCTCTTCATTCCCTGACCTGAAGGGAGCAGCTGGCCCTGCCTGCCTTATGTTAGCCCAGCCGCAGAGAGCCAGCCAGGAGGGAGCCAATTCCCAGGAAAAATGCTTCATCCATCAGCCTTCACCCTTTTTCTCAGCTCCACGTCTTGCTGCTGTCTCGAGCCAGCAGGGATTCCTCACCCTTCCAGGGCTCTGTGCTGTGAACCAGGTGCAATGTGGACATTCCAAAGCTTTGCAGGAAGCTAAAGGGTTCTAGTTTCACAGGGATGAGCAGCAGAATGTGTCTTCTGAGGTGAGATTTGGTGTTCCTTGGGGCTCGGGGGATCGCTCTGTGTGGCTTGAGCCTGGTGGGCTGGAGATGGCTGGAGGAGGATTGTGGTGGATACTGGAACAGCTCCAGCTGTGCCCAACAAAGGCCTCGGTGCCAGCACCCGCTGGGGCTCAGGGCTGTGTCCCTCAGCCAGAGTTTATGGAGGTGTGAAGGTGCCTGACTCAGACTTTGCTCAGTCCTGCAGAGTCCTAAGGGAGGGCCCCCTGTGGTTTGGGTTTATTGCCCACTAAGACCACACAACATCGGTGCCAGCAGCAGGAAAACAAAAGAATAGGTAGTCCTGGTCCTGGTCCTAGTCCTAACACGACTAAACCTCAACATATTTCCAGGGGCAGGAGAAGTGAGGACTCATTTTGAACAACAGCACTACAACCACCACAGTTCAATGGCTGGAGCTGAGACTTCAGTGGCCCAGAACAAGCTTGGGACAACATTTTAAGTCCAGGGAGAAACCTCCTGAGTAGATTTTTGTCTTCCTGCTACTGGGAATAGTAATTTGCAGCCAGTTTATCAAAGGTGTTGTTCCATCCTTTTCAGAGTGGGATTTGAAGCAGCTGAGGAACTTGCACAAGAACAGGAAAATAAGCAACAGGAGCAGGGTCTGACCCTGAGGTTTGGGTGTCCTCAGAGAGGAGATGAGACTAGGGAAGGGCAGGATCTGTGCCCAGCCATGCCACCAGCAGGGACAGGGCTGCTGTGGCTTGGCAGCCACCACTTTCTGTGTGTGACAGTGACACGATTGTGTCACCCAGCCCATCCCCTCTGGTACCTGACAACCACAAAAACACAGAGGCCACAAAAGGATTTTGCTTTCTGTTCCCAAGAGGAAAGGAGAGAAGCTTTGGATGGGGCTCTGAGCAACCTGAGGTACCTGTTCATTGCAGGGCTTGGGACTAAATGGCCTTTAAAGCTTCCTTCCAACCCAAATATTCTATAATTCCATGATTTTGTGCCCTCTCCACCTGCTCTTGTCCTTCTCTGAGACATTTATTGCTTTGGCCATTGCAGCCTCAATTTTTGGAGTTTTCTGATCTTTGTAATCTTCTGATCTTTGGTCTTGTAGACAGCAGCATTTTGTCATCACACTGAGGGCAATAATCATTCCATAACTGCTTCTGTCTTACAGGAAAGGAAAATAATTCTGACCTGGACTTAAAGCAAATGTCACACACCTCAGGCCAACGGGGGAAAATTGATCCTTGTGCTGACAATTGAACAGCCATGGAGATGTTCTTTTGCCACTTGGAAAGGTCACCTTCCCTCGTCCTCATGTCCTCCCAGACACTGTCTGGCACGTGCCATGGGCTGTGTCTCCTTCTCGGTGACGTCCCCAAGTCCATCTTCCAGTTAATTGTCATGCCTACACCAGAACCATGGAATCTCCTGAGTGGGAAGGGACCCACAGGGATCATCCAGCCCAGCCCCCGGCCCTGTCCAGCCACCCCAACAATCCCACCCTGGGCATCCCTGGCAGCGCTGCCCAAACGCTCCTGGAGCTCTGGCAGCCTCAGGGCCGTGCCCATTCCCTGGGGAGCCTCGGCAGTGCCCAGCACCCTCTCGGGGAAGAACCTTTCCCTAAAATCCAACACTAGGACTGTGTCATCTCATCTGCAGCTGGGTGAGACCTCCAAGCCTCGTTCAGGAGCTCTTGGGCTCCTGTCTCAGCTTTTCCAAGCTGCAACTTTGCAATATAAAAGCTTGCGATGCTCTTCCCCATCTGCCTGATGCACAGCTCTGCATTCCCGTGGCTTTCCCTCCAGTCACGCTGTTGCCAGGCTGCAGTAGAGCTGCCAGCACAGAAATTCCTGCAGGGAAGCAGCTGTTTTCCCTCTAATCCTGCCCAGGTGTGTCCCAGGGAGAGGCTGTTGCTCCACCTGACAGTGCCCTGCATCACGGCCCCGTTCCTGCTTTAGCAGCGAAGCATTTTAATTAATTGTCAACAGTTTTTTAATATATAGATTTAGCAGCTCTGCCTGAGTAAATGCTGTTTGAGAGATTAAATTCTGTTTGGATTAATGGCCTCTGACAGCTTTTCCTACTTTGCAAACAAAGTGGGTTTGAAGTGTAATAAAAAAGAGCGTGGGATGCATTGAACACGGGGAGCTGCTGGAGCTGGGAGCTGAGGGAAACCTCAGCAGCCTCCACCCAGAGGAGCCCTCAGGATGGACAAACACAACTTCTGAGCACAAAGGGGTTTGTCTGACATGGTTTGTGCTCTCCCAATGCCTGGTGTCCCGTTTTTCCACCTCCATCCCCACTCCAGGCACACCCTGGGCTGTTCCTTCTCCTTGGGCCATGGTGGAGAGCAGAATAAAGCACATAAATGGGAGTTCTACTTCCCAGGAAAGCTCAAAGAAGACAGGATGCTGATCCGAGGATCTGGTGTGGGTTCTCCCTGGTTTTACAGCCGGCTCCCAACTGGATCAGCTTTTAGATGGAGCATGACGATGATTAGTGAAGCCTTTCCACCAGGGCACGGCTTCTTTTCCACGTGCAGTTCCCATTCCATGGTTTTGAGGCTGAGGAGTGATTTAGCTCCCAGACCATGGAGGGAATGAAGGAACAGAATCACCAGGAGCCTGACAGCCAAGCACTGCTGCATGGGCTGAGCCAATCCTGCAGGATGGGCTGCAGCCAGCTGGGAGTCTCTATCTCCAAACCTTAGGAAAATGCCCTGATTTCCTCCTTTCCATGATATAACACAGGAAAGACCTTGGAGACAATGCCCACATGTCCAGGGGCAGGATTAAGGCACCTGCTCCTCCTCTGTCAGGGTTGTATAAACTCCCCCAAGACTGGGATGAGGCTTAGGGACCAGGAGCTCTGGAAAGGATGCTCCACCCCAAATAACTCTGTCATTTGCATGGAAACCTGACACATCCTGTGCCCAAGGCACCTTCACAAACCCTGAGGTGCCTTCTCTGCAGATTTCATAGAAATATCTCAGGGAGTGATGAAGTTCTGCTTCTCCATTCCCAGGAAACTTGGGTTGAGTTTGTGTAGCTTTGGTTTGGATCTCAACAGGGGCGTTGGTTCCGAGTCCACCTACCCTGGCCTCTCCTGCTCTGTCATCAGTCAGAGTTTTAGGACTCCTCGAGCTTCCTGCTCGCGGAATTTGGGAGTTGGGACACACAAAACCATCAAGACAAAAATCCGGGAGAAGGAGAAGCAGCAAACTCCCTTCAGCTGAGCAGGTGCCCAGCTCCTACTTTTAATGAACTTGTTGAATTTCTGAGTGTTTTAAAGTCGAGGCTGGAGAACTCTTAAATGTGGATATGTTTTATTCATGAAAATGGAACTTAAAGACATTAAAGCACACGGGCTGTATGACAGTTTTATGAACTTGAAATGAATGATTGTAACAAAGGACTCCAAACGTATTAGGAAGTAATTATCAAATAACTTGTTAATGGTATCCAGGAGCTCTATAATGTGACAGAGCACTGCTCTGAACTCTAAACCCTCATGTGATTATTTTGGGGCTGGGAAGGAGCAAACCTCAGCTTCAAAGGCAATGAAAATGTTCATTACAAATAACATTCAATAACTAACAATAATCGGGATTAATGGCACTGTCAATGCTGATCCAGCCAGAAGGAATTTTTTGAAGTTAAAAGTGTACCCAAAAATCATTTGAAGCAGAAGTTGTTTTCCCGAATCACATTATTTCATAGCAAAATCATTTCCTTGGACACACACAGACCTTATCAGTGTGGCTGAACACGGATTGCCTTTCATCCAGGACGGGGCGAACGATTAGAGATAAGGGTTGTTATCAACAGTAACTCACTGGAGCATGTGCTGGATCAATGGGAGGCTTTAAAGTGGAATTGTGGTGTCTCCTTCCTAAAGCTCTGCTTTAAATCAGCCCCACATGGAGGCACAGAACACACGGTGCAAGCTCTACTGGTGTCAAACTGGAATTGCCACCTCTTAGGGAACTCCAAGACCCCAAAATGATATTTCACCCTATCTTGACTCACAAAGCAGAAAAATCCCCTAAATATTTCATTTTGGCACCACAAATATTTTGGTTTGGCTGCATTTTTAACACTTTATATCAACTCTTGTACCCACAGGCAGATTATCCATGTTGTAGAATACCTGTGCCATTAGCCCTGGATTGGCCTCAGCGCTTCCATGAAGAAATGTTCCCAATATCCAACCTGCCCCTCCCCTGGCCCAGCCTGAGGCCGTTCCCTCTCCTCCTGTCCCTGTTCCCTGGGAGCAGAGCCCGACCCCCCCGGCTGCCCCCTCCTGTCAGGGAGTTGTGCAGAGCCACAAGGTCCCCCCTGAGCCTCCTTTTCTCCAGGCTGAGCCCCTTTCCCAGCTCCCTCAGCCGCTCCTGGGGCTCCAGCCCCTTCCCAGCTGCGTTCCCTGCCCTGGACACGCTCCAGCCCCTCCAGGTCTCTCTTGTCAGGAGGGTGCCAGAGCTGCCCCAGCACTGGAGGTGCCCCAGCAGTGCCAGCACAGGGGACGGGCCCTGCCCTGCTCCTGCTGCCACCCCAGGGCTGGCACAGCCCAGCTGCCCTCGGCCTCTTGCCCACCTGGGCACACCTGGGCTCTGTCCAGCCGCTGTCACCGGCACCCCCAGGGCCTTTCCCAGCTTTCCAGCCTGGAGTGTTCCATGGGGCTGTTGTGACCCAAGTGCAGGATCTGACACTTGGCCTTGTTGTCCTTCACCCCACTGCCCTCAGCCCATGGATCCAGCCTGTCCAGATCCCTCTGCACACCCTTCCCGCTTCCAGCACATCCACACTCCCCCAAACTGGTGTCATCATGAATTTGCCAAGCGATGAGATATTAAAGAAGAGGATTTTAACCGGGGCTGGCCCCAATCCTGAGCCCTGGGGACAGCAGAGAGGAGCTTTCCCAGGCCCCAGAGGAAGCAGCGGTGGCTGGTGTTTCTGACCCGTGTCCCTTGTCCCTGGGAGGGATGACTGGGCCAGATGTGGAGCACCATAAACCTCCAGACGGGGTGGTTAAGGCAATCAGAGCCCCAGGCTGTGGGGAACATCCAAATTCACTGCTGTGACCCTGCAGGGGGGTCCCAGGGATCTGGAAGGGCTGCACCAAACCCTCAGTGTGCTGTGCTCATCCTGGCATTCCGTTATCCAAGGTGTCCTGACTCCCCAGTGCCCTGGGAATGGAGAGCTGGATGTGTCCAGCAGCTGCTTTCGTACCAGCCAGATAAAAAGGGCCACAAATAATAAATCAGTGACTCAGGCCAGAATAAATAATCTTTTTTTCCCTGTGTTCTTGGCAAATGGGCTCAGGATCACAGTAGAGCCCAGAGGAGATGCCCAGGGCTGGGAAGGATTTAGGAATTCAGGAGCCTTTTGTGGATCAAGCAATGATCAGACTAGAAGGACCCGCTTTAATTATTGGTTTATTTTTCTGGGAGTGCCAAGCAACCGCTCCTGCTGTAATGAAGGCGCTGAACCAAGGGGACTCCTGTGAACCCGAAGGCGTTTAATCCCCAAAGCTCCAACTGGGGCCTCAATCTGCCTCTATTTGGAGCCAGGAGCACGGGAAACAGAAACTCTCTGGAAAGAGTTCCATGCGCCCCACTTACTGCTGCAGAAGACACTTCACTGCCACTGCCAGAAATATCCCGTAATTCTTCCACCCATGGAAGCAGTTCTGTTATCACAGAACCACATCGGGTTATTCCGGCCCGATTTACCAGTGGCAGCCTTTGATCTGAGTATTTCCATTTGCCTTTCACTGAACTGGCTTTGACATTTTTCATTCAACGTTTATGGTAGAGCTTTTAACACTCAGGCCCCAATAACAAGCCAGAGGCACTAATTTGGGGGTTTTAGACAGAGGTGCTGCACTGTTACTCTGCAGTCACACCCCAAACCTGATAAATCTGCTGCACGGAGTGGCTGCAAGTGTGCCTTGGCTTTCTGTCATTCCAAATTCTGGATGGAGGTTCTGGAATCCCCTTCTGTTGGAGCACACTGGGTGGTGGTGGAGAGACAGGCCCTGAGGATCAGAGAGAGGGCCTCTGTCCTGGGCCCGGAGGTGACCCTGGGAGTGCATCCAGGTCACCGGGGACGGACTGAGAGAGGGTTGTGTGTTTATGGACAGCCTGGGCCTGTGAGAAGTGTTCATTGGAGTTTGTGGCCTTATAGGGCCTTGTTTGCCTGTTACCATAACAGGTAAAATCTGTGCAATGCCCCAGGTGATTGGGGGACACTGTGGGGAACATCTTTCCTGTTTCTAGGATGTGATATCCTGTTGGGTGCTGGGATTTAGGGAATTCTGACTGCGCCATAAACGGCTTTGCATTTTCCATCTGATGAGCAAGGTCCTTGCCCGTGTGTCATTACTGCAGCCTTCCCCTGAGTTCATCCTCTCAGCTTCTCTCTCGCTGTAACTGGGACCTCTTCTCCCAGCCAGGACTTTGCCCCCTTTGGCAATTCCTGCACCATTTGAGCACCAAGGACGAGTTTCATTTCCAGTGCTGCCTGAGCCTCCCTCAATCTCACCTCTACCCCTCCGCTGCCACACCTACAGAGCTTTCCCTGCTCTCATTTGGTTGGAATGGCAGGAAAAACTCCACCTCTCTGCCCTCAGCACCTTTTTAAAGTCCAACCCTGACGTTCAGGGTTTTTCACTGTATTTCTGCCTTTCCCAATGGCAGGAAATTATTCCCCATTCCTCAAGCCCCACTTCAATGCACTAAACTTTGCTGAACTATTAATTACTTATTAATTGGATGTTGCAAACAATAAACATGCCAGAGTGTCTCATGATCTAAGATTTAGCTTTTTAATAAGCACATCCAGGAGCCGAAAATCTGCTAGTATGAAACCTTTTGGAGAGAGAGCAAATTATAACTTCAGCTTTCTTTCTCAACATGTTCTTAATGCTGGAAATTTTAAACAGAGGGGGAAAAAAAAACCCCCACATAAAAGCAATTGTGAGCAAATTGGTCCTGAATATGGGTAGTTCAGCAAACAAAAAGTTCCTAACCAGGAGAGCAATGGCAAATTTCCAAAAGACTGGGCTGAGGGCCTGTGAATCCCTTCCCATCCCTTTAATCTCTTAAGAAACTCGATCTCAGCAGGATGATATGAGGGACTTCACCCAGGAAATATCAGCACATTCCCAGGCAGCCGGGAAGGCCTCGGATCATGACCTGGCCACGCCACTCGGGTGCTGTTCCCGGGGATGTCAGGATCTCTCTGTGGTTTGTTGGCCCGTGTTCAGCTGGGGGCAAGAGCAGCGCCCGAGGCCAAGGGATTGGAGGATTAATGGCCGTGGGATAGTGCAGGGAGGTGTTCTGGCTGTGCTCAGAAGAGCCTGTGAACTCCAAAAGCTCTTAAATCTGCCACATCAGCTTCGCCTCACAACCGCAGCAGGCGGAGGAAGGAGCCCTGAGCCTGTGGAAAAAACTCCACCGACACTGCTCAGGGATGGATGTAAAATCCTCGGATTCCAGGAGAGCTGCAGCCCTGCCCGTCCCAGGAGAGTGAGTGGAGAGAGATGAAGGTTAGGCTTGTTGGAATGATGTAAAATTTAACATTTTTTTATATAACTTTAGTCAGGGGTTTTGTTCGCCTTTGCCCATGGTGAAGGGAACTGAAGTTTCTTTTCAAAGGACTGTTCCACTCGAGGCCTGACGAGCTGAACACCTCAGCAGGCTGGGGGTAGCACAGAAGATGCACAAAAAGTAACGATCATCAACGAACGTAAACGTCAAACATCACCCCTGGCATGGTCCAAGACACTTGGTCTGGGGAAAGAGAAATAAGAGACCCAAGAGTGAGAACCTAATTAGCATCGGAAGCGAAGGGATCAATGACCGATTGGAAACCAAATACTAAGAACTGGGCAACTTGGGACCAATGAACATTGAACCAATGAATTTCTATGGGTTTTGACTGCACAAGGATGTGAAAAATCGAGTAAAATTCATGTGTGATGGAAGGATTTTCTCTGCACAACCCAGGCAATGTGGATGAAATTATTTCTGTTGCACATCCTGGCCAGAATAAAGTCATGCCTTGATTCTCTAACACTAAAAGTGTTGTTGGAGAGGTTTTGTTCTTCCTGCAGTGCTGGGGACAGCTGGCTGTGGTGAGTGAGGGAGGACTGCAAGTAGAGAGCTCTGGGACAGCCCCTCGGGATGGGCCTGGATCTGCTGCCGGGGCTCCCTGCAGGACTTGCTGGGATTCCCTTCCCAGGTACAAAGTGGGGCTGTCACCTTGTCCTGCACCCTGTGCAAGGCCTGCTCCGTGTGTTTGGAGAGGGCAGGAGCCACTTCTGCTGCTGCTGCTGGGAGAGGAGACAGGCCCAGGAGAGCTGGGAACGTGTGGGGAGCAGGAGTAGCCTTCGGCCCCATTTGGGATGGGCTGTGGAGGTGGCAGAATCCCAGGGTGGTTTGAGGGGAAGGGATCTTAAAAATCATCTCATCCCACCCCTGCCGTGGGCAGGGACACCTCCCACTGTCCCAGGCTGCTCCAAGCCCCAGTGTCCAGCCTGGCCTTGGGCACTGCCAGGGATCCAGGGGCAGCCACAGCTTCTCTGGGCACCCTGTGCCAGGGCCTCCCCACCCTCCCAGGGACCAATTCCTTCCCAATATCCCATCCATCCCTGCCCTCCTTCAGCTTAAGGCCAGCACTGACCCACACGTGCATCCAGGAATCTCCCAGCACCTTCCCAGAAGGAACAACTCCAGCACCTCTGCGTTCCCCGGCAAGGAAACCCCAAGCCCCAGGGTTCCCTTCTTTCCAGACAGAGCCAGGTGGGATTTCAGCCTCCTGGGCACGGCCCAAACCCATTTCTCAAGGAGCTGCTCGAGTGCTCTCGGGCTGAGAGACCCAAATTGCTGTTACCTGGCAGTGCACGACTGCTTCCCTCAGATAATGGGGTTTATCTGCAGCGGATTTGATGGGTTGTTATAAAATAATGTTAAGCACAATGAAATAATCAGCTGCTGCTGTGATTTCTTGTTAAAAAACAAGCACCATTAAAGCTGTAAACATCACAACAGCTATTGAAAGGAATGGGCAATAAAGCAGTGATTTTTTTCCAATAAGTATTTTGGAGGTGATGTATTTGGGATGTATCAATTATTTATCTCTCACCACGGCTGAAATGTGCACTTTAATAAAATGCAGAAAGGTTTTTTAATTTTTCTGAACAATAAATGCGATTGATTTTGTGCCTAGCATGAAGAATAGATTGACTCTAATGTCTCTTCTTGTAGTATTTTGTGTTGTTTTATGTGGAAATCTGGAGTTTAATAGATTTTTTTAAAAATCCTGCACTAAAATGTCCAGAAAGAAGGATAAATCTCATTAACTCCAAATTCCTCATTTTCCATATGCAAATACGGAAAGACTCCCATTATCTTTTCTTTCATCTGCATCGCAGTGTTTGTCATGTTGATTTGTCCTGTATTTCCACAAACATTTGGGATTATTAATAATTTAGAAAAGAGGTTTAATTTCGGTGTAATGAATTCATGCAGGCAAAATAAACAGGCAGGAGCAGCAGCCAGGGCATTACAGGCATTAAACACGTTCTGCTTTCCGCTCTTATCCCGTGATCCTGGTTTAAACTTGGAGCAGTTTCTCCCTGCAACACCTGAGTGCAAATCCAGGGAGCTCCTGGAGCCAGGGGAGTTAACTCTGATTTATGGCTGTGCTTTGATTCCAGCAGCTTTTATTCCATCAGTTTTTATTCCAGCAGCAGGCACAGCTCCAGAGCATCGAAACTGCTCCTTATTCCCAGCGCTCTGGGCTGGGAGTGACACTCACCTGAGAGGGAATTCAGCTCCTGCAGGGGCCACAGGAGCAGGGCAGGCGTCTCCTGGGAATTCCCCAGGAAAAAGCCTTTGTCCATGAGGAATTCCCACCTGCTCCTTGGCTTTTCTTCCAAGAGTTTTTGGTGGAAGCTGCAGCATTGCTGGGGTGGCCTCATCCTGACCCACAGGACAGTGCAGGTGACATTGCTCCAGTTAAAGCTCAGATCCATGGAATTTAGGTCTGTCCTATGCCTGACATTCCCAGCTTATGTTCCAAAAGGCTCCGCACAGAAATGACAGAATTAATTCATGGTTAAAATCGGAGCTCTGGAATTGCCAGCTCTGCATATTTAAGATTTAACTTGAAATTTTCCTTGTCACTGCTGATGGCAAATGACAGCTTGGCCTGAAACCCTGGCTCAGAATTCCCTCTTTTTCCCTTGCACTGGAATTCGATATCCAAGCTCCAAGCCTGCAGTCCCCTCATGCCACAGCAGTGCCTGAACCCCGTGGCAGTGGGTGACAGCTTTTCTAGGACTGGGTTCGAGTTGTTTGCTTTATTATCAAAGTCAAATTCCCTGTTCCTCTTCCACATTCCTGGATGCAGGGAATCCATGATGGGAACCAGCAGAGTTTGTCTGGCATTTCCAGTCGTGCTGCTCCCGACCTGCCTCCACATTCCCGGAGAAGTTCAGTGCTTGGGATGAGGCTGAGGCAGCCTCTCTCCACCCCGATTCCCTGGTTTTCTCCAGCTGGAACAAGGGGTTCAGGCATCGAGATCAATGCTCAGCTCTCCTTCCCTGGAATGATCCAGTCCTGCCCCTCTGGAGCTGCATCCAAGCTGCTTTTAGAGCTCAAGCCCTGCGGGATTTCCCAAAAAGCGTTTGAATCAACCAGAGATTTCCTGGATAATTACTGAGTCTGCTTTATTGAGCCTGCATTAAGAGTTTGTCCCATTCAAAATTTCACAGTTTACTACAATTCTCTCTTGGCTTAAAATTTCTTCATAATCTCTCATTTCATTGCTCTCTTCTCTAAAATCCTCTCTGGGTACCTGAACCCCTCTCCCTTCCCAAACTCTTGGATTGCTCAGCTCCAGGAATGTCCTTTCCAACTGCCCCACGAGCAAATTATTCTGAGTCTGAAATCTGCTTAACCAAACACCCAAGGCAAAAACCCAAACGGATTAAATTGTAGTTTTCTTATCAAGACTCACAAGGTCCTGGACTGTGTTTTTTACTGAAAAAAGGATTTTTATGTGGTTTTCTGCAACCAAACCTGCAATAATCATGGGGTGTAAAGCCCAGGCTGTCACCTCCTGTCCCTGAGGCAGAGCGCAGGTCAGCACGGCAGGATCATCTAAACCCCCTCCAGGTTCCAGTCTGTTCCAGTCACTGAGAGTTGTGGAGCATCTCCAGACACCTGAGGTTCCCAAAACCTCAATCCGTGGTGTGGGGACACCTCCCGCCCTTCATGGCTCATTTCCCCTCAGGAGCTGAGATGGGGACACAGAGGGCTGTCCAGAAGACTTCTCAGGGGGAGTGGTTCACGCCCAGCATTTCCTGTCCTTCCTGGCTGACCGGAGTTTGGAGTGGGAGGGGTGGATAAGTTGTGCTTCAGAGATTTATGGCATTTCAAGGTTGCCTGTGTGAGGGGAGAGCTGCCAGCACCCTGAGGGGGAGGTGGCAGCCCTGCCCTTCACCCCAGCCCCATGGGAAGGCACCACCTGAAGAACCAGGTGATGTCCCAGGGGATGGCTGTTCACGAAGAGCCACAACGCAGCAGCTGCAGAGAGCGGGGACAGCCCCACCTTGGCTGGACCAGTTGAAGCTTTGCTCCAGCTCTGCTCTGCCCTTGGGCTGGAGCAGAGGCAAAGAAAAGCAGAACTTGACAAACCTCATCTATTTGAAAACAGGCTTTAGGAAGAAATTTGAATTTCTAACAGAAAGAGGAAGATTCACAGGTGGTGTTGTCCTCCCCACCTCCACGTTGTTCATTGGGCTTCCAAGGCTTCCAGTCAAAATGAGGTGCTCCTACACAAATATTCCCATGGCTCCAGCATCCTCTCCCAGCCCATCCAGCTGCCCCGGGCTGTGGTGCAGGAATGGCTGTGGTGCTGCCCCGGGCTGGGGTTGGTGGCAGGGCCGCTGTCACTGCCCTTGGCACAGCAGGAGCGGCAGCCTGTGAGGTGCTGCCACTCCAACCCCAAACCGAGGAGGAGCTGACACTGCAGCCCAGCCTTCCAGGCACCCCAGATCTGGGAGTCAGATGTGTCCTTTCCCCAGTTCCTCCGCTGCAGCACCCAGAGCGCAGCGGTGACCGTCACATCTCTGCATCGCTGCTGACCCTCCCAGCACTGCTCTGCCACCAGCTGCTCCTGAAAAGGCACTGGTGACTTGTCGCTGTCACGTCTGAGACGGGTAAAGAAAACGCCACAGAGTCCATGCTTATGAACAAATGGAAGCACTTTAATAATTTTCCAACTACTTTTATAGGATAGATGGCAAAAGTGTGTTGAGTGGCAATAGGTAATTGGTTCCTCGGCCATCCATCCCTTGAGAGGATTGGCCAAGTTCTAAGATACCTATTCCAAAATA
This sequence comes from Struthidea cinerea, assembly GCA_013397865.1. Classification (NCBI taxonomy): domain Eukaryota; kingdom Metazoa; phylum Chordata; class Aves; order Passeriformes; family Corcoracidae; genus Struthidea; species Struthidea cinerea. The sequence continues at coordinate 202,829 of VZTI01000138.1, read as the reverse complement.
TTTTCAAAGTCAAAGCCGTAACAATCTTGCAGAACAGCCTGCAGCTGCAAGAAGTTTATGAAACTGTGACCTTGTTTTAAATAGTTTGCATGGGAAAGACAGTCTGCTGACAGAATATTGAGAAAAGGCTGAAGAATTTCTCTGCTTCTAACTTTTTTGCACCTACAGTGACTCAGCAAACAAAGCTCTGGAAACCCTCCCCAGTTCTCTGCCTCAAAACTGTGGCCAAATTGTGCCCACCTGGAGCTTCAGGGCCAGGCTGCCCCCGGGTGGGAGTGTCCAGAGCCGAGCTGAGCTCTGTCCTGCTCTGGGCAGCAGCCGCTTCCTGATGTCCCAGGCCAGCCAAGGGCTGCCTGCAGTTCAGTGACATTAATCCTACTCCCTGTCCCTCCCCTCTCTTCCAAAAGCCATCCTTGCTTTGCTGCAGAAGCGCTTTGGAGAGAGCTAATTTGGGGAAGGGAGACGAGCAGCTTAATTGATCGAAATGTCATCTACTTATACACTTGCTAAGCTTCTAGAAATGAAGATGAATATTGTGTGTGTTTTATGCTGAAACAGACCATTTAATCCCAAAGCAATGAGGGCTGAGGGCTCAGTGCCCAGCCCGGGGTGTCCATGAGCGGTATTGAGCAAAAGATTGAATGGAATACCAAACTTGGAGCAGTCGGAATCAATATTGAGGAGGTGTCCCTTCGACTGGAGCTGTTTAACTGCAGCCAGATAGCATCAGGCTGGAGAAAGAAATGGCACTGAAGCAGGGAAAAGACACCAGGACATGAATTTTAAGGTGCCTTCATTAGCACAGATGGGATTTATCCAGTGGCTGAAGGAATGACTCCCAGCTGGAGCCGTGCCTGGGCACTGAGGAGGGGCACTGGCGGATTCCTGCCCCAGGTGGGGCTGAGGAGGGGGAACGGGCACTGCCAAGCACCCCAGGGCTGCAGGCTGACCCTTGTCCCTGTGCCAGGGGGCAGCCAGGAGCCAGAGCTCCCTTTTCCTGGGCAGACAGACTGTCCAGGTGTCCCTGCAGACATTCCCCACCTGAGGGGTTACACAGAGCCCGGGCGTGCCAGCACTGCCAGCAGACACAGGGATGCATCCACAGGGTCAGGAGCACTCGTGTCCATGGATTTCAAGCCCTTCGTGAGCCACCCTGATCCACAGCACATCCCACCCCTCATCCCACCTCAGCTCTGCCATCATTCCCGTCACGCAGGATCAGCTCCCGAGTCCTTCACCTGGAATTTCTCCGCTTTAATTTGGAGCTGATGGACAGATTTGCAATCCAGTTTTGGTGCGGCAGGGGAGTCCAAGGACAGATCCAGCAGTGCCAGGAGTTCCTTCAGCCCTTAATGTTCCCTGTACTGGCACTCAGGACAGGAGGGAATGTTTTAAACAAGGAATCATTTCCCTCTTGAATTCTGGCTGGAGAGCAGATCCTGCTCCTCGCAGCACCTGACTTTGCCTTCTCCCACTGCTCCCACTAGAAGGGGTTCACTGAGCTGGGGCTGGCATTCTGTGCTTTCCCATATTTTCTGGATGGGATGAAAATATCCTTCTCTCAGGGACATCTTGCTCCCTCCTCTGCAGCCACTGGATCTGGAGAGGCAGCAGGAGGGAGGTCACAGCTTAGGGAACGTGTGGCAGATGTCCCAGTGCTGTTCCCAAGGTTTGTGCTGTGCAGGATTTGCTCCAGGAAGGTGAATTTGTGGTGGATCTTCCACTGCCCAGCCTTAACGGGGACACAGACAGATGATTAGACACCGAATTCTCTGTCCTGACTGTTTGGGAGGTCAGAGCTTGGTCATTTATCCATAAACCGGCTACAGGGAGGTGAAACTGTTCCTGCTGAGGAGCCCCCTTTAGCAGGAAAAGGACTCAGAGCACAAAACAAATATAAAACACAAATAAGGCTTACATTTTAAATGCAATGTTCATCATCATCTCACTTGGAATGTGCCATTTGGGAAGGAAAGGTGGCTGTGGGATCTACCAGAGCTTCCACTAAAAGTGCACTGAGCTTTTAACTGGCTCCAGTTCCCAGCTCTTGGATCTTTTGGAGAAATGACCTGGGGACAAAGGTGATTGTGCCCCAAGAGGCTCAGAAACGCACAGGGACTGCTGCTTGATGTTGTGGTGAGCCACGGTTCCCACCAGGGGACGCTGAAACCGGCCGGGCAGAAGGTCCAGTGGTTCACTACCACTGAGACCTCCGAGCCCTAAGATGGCCGCTCCTTCTTCCCCTCAGGCAGTCTTGGCGGGAAAAACCGTTGCCTGAGGCGGAAAGACGTGCCACCCAGCCCTGGCTCCATGGCCGCCGCCTCTCCCTGCCCCGGTTACCGCATTGCTTTCCCACCGGCCTGTGTACTCCCTCTCCGCCCCCCTCATTCCCAGTGGGCTGTTCCCTCACGGTCCCACCTCTGTAAGGCCCCTCACAGCCGTTCTTAGTGGTTGATCTCTCAGCACTGCCCTGATCAAGGGGGTATAAAACCTCCTGTCAGAGGCTCTCCAGGAGGCTTTTTCTGTTGCTTTTGTCTTCCTCAGTGAACCTGCACCTCCAAGCCTCCCCCGCTGCCTCCTTCTCTCTCTGTGCCCTTCCCATCGGTGGCTGAGGCAAGCCCCCGCCGGGCCTCGCCCGACCTCCCGCACTTGGACAGCGCCTGTCCTGAGCGGTGACCACAGCCAAGTGCCCGGTCTCCGAGCAGGGGAGCGAGCCGTCCGGTCGGCACCGCGGCAGGGGACAAAGGTGATTGTGCCCCAAGAGGCTCAGAAACGCACAGGGACTGCTGCTTGAGGTGCTTTAACTGGGGTAAACAGCTGGAGGTGCTGAAAATGGACATTTCTGGGCTTGAAGCCTGGTTCCCAGAGAGACAGGAAGCACAGCAATCCCAGATCCATTCCCCGTGGATGCCAGGGTTATTCCCACTGAGTTACACGTCTGTTCTTCAATGTCCCAGAGGAATTTCCTTCCAGACACCTTTAAGGTGCCTCTTGTCCTGTCGTATGTCTGTGGATCCATTCTTCACAGGAGTGTTGGTCAGGAAGGGTCACATCAGTTCCAAAGCAGGGAATTTGGGAATTTTGGAAAGCACTCAGAAGCTTCTCCGTGCAGGCCACCACCAGACCTGCAGCCCACAGGGCCAGGAAGGAGCTCTGCTCTCCCACTGCTGCCGGGGGAAGCGGAGTGTTCTGATCCCTGGAACTGGAGAGAAGCCCCACGTTGAACCCACGTCCATGGAGTGTGGAGCTGTGACGCCGGGGATCGGTGCAGCCCGTCCCACAGGGAACTAAAGAAATGAAAGGGATATAATCACTGATTCCATGGAGTCGTTAAGGTTGGAAAAGACCTCCAAGATCACCAAGTCCGAGTTTTGCCTGAATCCCAGCATGCCCACTAAACCTACCACTCCTCTCATTTTGTGAACTCTTCCAGGGATGCTGATCCCACCCATTCCAATGCTTAACTGCTCTTCAGTGAAGACATTTTTCCTGATACCCACCCTGAACCTCCCCTGGACTGAGCTGGAGCACACCAGGATAACTGTCCTCCCCATAGGCAGGTCTGGATAATCCAGGCTCTGGCTGGTTCAGGGAAAGAGCTTCTGAAATCACATTCCATCCGTGGGAATGCCTGAGTCCAAGGGACAGACACAAGTGATTCCTTCCTCCGAACTGACTACATCAGCAGCTCCAACGCCTTCATCTTCTTATGAGCATCACAAGCTCAAAAACACCTGGAAAAGGCAGGGATGGGAATTCTGAATGAATCCCAGGAGTCCTCAGGATGGAGCCTGTGTGGGTTAACAGAGAATCCTGATGCAGGACCTGAAGAAAGGAGACTGAGGGAGCAAAAAGGGGTTATGAAAAACCTCAGGCACATGCGATAAACTGGGAATGAATCCCATGGCCGTCACAAGGGAATGCTGGAGCTCAGGGATCCTTCCCTGCAGAGGGGCAAACACCTCACGCACTGCCCTTGGAAGAGACATCCTGCAGAGCCGCCTGCAGTGGCGTGGGGCTGCCTGCGGGTGACTCCGAAGGCACAGGAGGCAGCTGTGACAAATGCTTCCCTCTCTTCCTGGTGCTTCCCGGAGCAGGAGCTGGAGTGGGAGTGAGAGAACAGCACCAGGAGAGAAGGGGCTGTGCTGGCACCAGTCCTTGTGCGCTTCCCGAGGTTCCATCCACAGGCAAAGGCAGGGCGGAAGCTGCGACGTTCCCGGTGGGAATGCAGCATCAATTCCCATCAAGGAATTAAATCTCTACCCCTTCCCTTCCCACCCCTGCTCTCCCTTCCCTTCCAATGGAGAGGAAGCTCTGCTTTAGTCCTGGGTGGCTCTGGGGACACCACGCAGCCCCCGCAGGGTCCCCTTGTGCCCCCCACTGGAACATTCCCAGTTCATGCAAATCCCCCAGAATAAAAGATCCACACCCACAAAGAGCCCCAGCCCTGCCGGCAGCACTTTGATCCCTCACGTGCTTGGCCAGCAGCTCACCTGGGACAGGTGCTCTGCGAACTCCATTAACCCAGCGGGTGCAGGAGCTGGCTGATTTCCCAGTGCCCCTTTTATTTGGGAACGTGGTGAGGGAGAGGAATAAATTGCCCCGGGCTGTCACTCTGTGGATACACAGCGCACCAAGCCCTGTTGTTGCAGCCCTGTGCCAAGTGGCAGCCGTGCCAGCCAGAGACAACAATGTTTAATTGATGAAGGGCTGAGTTTTAATCAGTTTTTTATTGTTTGTGCCAGCAATAGATCAGTTTGATGGCAGTCCCAGAAATGCACCACCAGCAAATCTCACCCATGCCATTCTCCTGCAAAGTTTGACATCAGTGCCCGCAGGGAAACAGGCAACCTGTGAAAGGCAGGGTTTAAATAGAGGGACCGAGCTGCAGCTCTCATGGCGGTGGTGGTGGTGGTGGGTTGGTGGCACTGCTGAGAGAAGGGCAGGTTTGGGGATAAATCTGTGCTCAGCCTCTTCTCACACTGAATCATGAGCTGCCTTTTTATAACCGAGGCAGCAGACACTGAGTGTGCACCTCCCTCGAGCTGCTGGGACTTGTCTTCAGCGTTAACTAAGCCCAGCGTCACTGAAATGGACCCTACTGACACACCTGGCCAGTCATGGTCTGGTTATTCATATGTTGAACTCCACATCTCTCTCCAAACCCCCCAAATTCCCATCAGCTCCAGAGGAACCCTGGCCTGGCCACCCCCATGTGCTGGGATGAGTCATGATGGGAATAAAATTCCATTGCTTGGGCAGAGCTGTGGAGAAGAGAGAGGAGCCCTGGCTGAGATAATTTATTTTACAGTCAAAGGAAAATACAGGAAGCACGTTTGCTGCTGCATATTCAGCCAATTAAAGATGCAAAAGGTTTGGACCTGGATCCAGCCTGAGAGTGGAGGGTTTGGTCCAGTCTAGGTCTGGTTTTTGGGAGGTACTCTCTGAAAATAAGGAATTATTTCAGTTGAATCTTGTGTGACACCAAAGGAAATCCAGGAAAAGGGGTTAAATGTTGTTATTGCTATCGCCATGCACAGATAACCGAGAGTCCTCATTGCTTTGGTCACTGCTCTTCCACAACTCCTGATTTATTCAGTGTGTCCTTGGCTCTCAGGAATGCTGGAGTGACTTTTCCATGTAGGAAAATGGCATCAGATGCCCAAGCAGTGCCAAGATAAATGAGAGTGGGTGTGGAGGGGGTCTGAAAAGAAAAGAAGATCAAATACATTTTTACAGTGAGGACAACATTTCCCAACAGATTTTTTTCTGGAAAATTTAGGGCCTTGTTAGACTAAAGGACATCAGAAGTTTAGGGTCTAAAGGACCCAGGCTCTTTAGGACCACCCATCTTGTTTTCAGAAGGGACTTAATATCCAATTATTAAAGGTACTGGGATCTCTGGAGTTGCAGCTGGTGCATAAACACTTCTAAAAAACTCCAAACCAAACCTGCATGACAGAGCCAGAGAAAACAGGGTGGAACGAATCCAAAGGAATCACCTCTTCCACTCCCCTGACCCAAGGGAAGCTCTGGGGCCTTCAGCAAAGGGATCTGGAAAAATGCTCCTGCTCCTGGGAGCCTCCAGCAAGAAACTCCACAGCAAACCCTGGAAAAATTGATGGCAGTAAATTAACTCTCCTCACACTGGGAAGACTTTTCTTAGTGATGAATCTGAATTTCCCTGAGTGTGATTTAATTACCCCCTCTCCTAAGCAGAATGAACAGGCAGAACAAATTATCCTCTTCCTCTTCATGGAAACCTTTTCTGGATCTGCAGCTTGTGATGTTTCCCTCGAGTCTTCCTTCCCTAAATCCCTCCAGTTGTTCCAGCCTTTCTTTGCAGGTTACCTCCAATAATTCTCAGTCTCAGTGCTCAATGTTTTCATCCAGCCTTGAATTGTGGGATGGATTTTCCAGGTCATTTCTGGTTTCCCACAAGGTCCTTGAATTGTGGGATGGATTTTCCAGGTAATTTCTGGTTTCCCAAGGTCCTCCAGAGTTCCAGCTCTGCCCTCCCAGGTGCTGTTGGCTGTCCCTTGGGTGAGGTGAGAGCAGGGTTGGTACCCCCAGGGTCTCTTGGCAGTCTCTGGTAATGTCCCAGCCCTCTGTGAGGTGCCCAAGGAGTAACTTGGCACCCTGGGGACAGTCAGGCATGGGAGAGGCTGTCCAGGGAGGCTGTGTCCCCATCCTGGGAGCTTTTCAACACCAGGCTGGAGAAAATCCTGAGAAACCTCGGGTTTGAGGTCTGACCTCAGAGTTGATCCTGCTTTGAGCAGATCAGCTTTGGTGTAGGTGACTTCCAGTGATTCCCTTCCAATAATTCCCTTGAGTCATTCTCTGAGCCGCTATCACCCCTTTATTCTGCTCCCTCTCCCCTAAAAAGAAAATTTTGATTGGAAAGATGCTCATGCTCCACCCACCTGTAGCCAGAGTGGGGCCACGAGACACAGCTCCTTAGCGGAGAAATCCCCCAGTGTCCTGGATCACCCTGCCATGGCCACTGGGATCATTCCCAGTGCCTGGAACCACATGGAATCACAGAATCATTAACTTTGGAAAAGCCCTCCCAGACCATCGAGTCCCAGCTGTGCCCGATGCCCACCTTGTCCCCAGCCCAGAGCTCTGAGTGCCACCTCCAGGCCTTCCTGGGGCACCTCCAGGGATGGGGACTCCAAACCTCCCTGGGCAGCCCCTGCCAAGGCCTGACCACCTTTTCCAGGAAGGAATTCCTGCCGGGGCCACCACAAACCTGGGGAGCCACTGCTGCGTCAGCAGGACAAGTAGACACAGAGCAGGAACTGAGAGTATTTCTTGTTTAGGAAGGGATTTTTTAAAATCTTTGTAAAATGTTTTCCCAATGCCTCTGACTCACAGGAATTTAAAAACAAACAAACAAACAAACAAACAAACAAACAAACAAACAAAGTTTGTCCAAAGTCCACTTTGGAAGCAGAAATTTGAAGCCAACAGTTGTGACAAATTGGATCCCTGCTTGCCAAGGGCTGCAGGGGTAAGAAGGCGTTTCCAGGAGTCCACTAAAATGCTCAAAACTTCCCAGATTTTTTTCTGCAATAATGAATTCCAAGAAGAGAATAACGGGAAGAAACCCAAGTATTTCTCAGTTTTTGACATTTTAGGAAAGAGCTGAAGACAACTTTTTTTTACATCCACCACATCCTTTGTCGTGATGGAAAGAGGAGCTTTAATTCCAGAATAGCAGCAGGAAAGGGCAGGGAAAGGGAAGATCTTGGGGATCTCATTTCTAAATGCAGCAATGCTTTGGTGATGACAAAAAAAGACTCTGACTTGCTAATTAGCTTTGCATAATGATGACTAAACCTGATTCCAGCATGAACCAGTCAAATGTCTTTGGGAGCTCCCAATTAAAAGGATTTGGTTTGGATTTGGCTCTCAAGGTGCTTCCTGCAGACCAAACAAGTCCCCAAAGGGAGCGCTGAGCTTTGTTGTCTCCGTTGGCTGAGGCAGCAAAGGAACTTCTGAGGAAGAATTTGATAACATCTATTTGATCCCACATCCAAGAGCATGTTCCCAATGCTCCACAATTGCTCGCTCATTTTTTCCCCTCCTAAACAGCCAAACAAATGGAGAACAAAGGTTCGTTTTCTATCCATCAGTTGCCAGCCACTGCACAAGTCCTCTCCCTGCTATTTTTCTCTGTTAACAAGAGCTGAGAGAAAATTTGCCCATAAAACATTCCTGAATTTGTGTGTGTGGAGGGGGAACACTTGCGGGGGGTGACGCCTTCCCAAAATGCCACTCACCGTCCCCTTGGGTGAAGGTCACAGAGGCTCTTGCAGGGTCTCCCCATCCCTGTGGCCTCCCGGATGCCCATGGACAGAAATCCCAGTCCCTGTGAGCCCTAGCTGGTGTCCATGCAGAGCCCCAGCTGATTCCCCAGACTGCGATTCCCCAGACTAGATCCTCTCGGATGCCAGCAGAGCTCCAGCAGCAATTCCTGGGATTCTGTGCCCCACTTTTATTGCTCACCCAGCTGCAGAGGGCACCAGGACCCCCCAAACATGGCCAAATCCAGGTTTGGATCACTCCATGATCCCTGGATCACTTCCACAGATCTTGTTGGAACTCAGCTCTGGCTGGCACTGGGAACCAGTGTGGGGTTGGGGGCTGGTGGGGAGAGATCCAGTGATTCACCCGAGCCTGAGTCCTTCCCGGGGGCTGTGCCAACTCCCACATTTCTTCCTGTAACTTGGAAACAACACGGAGGAAGGGAGAAAACTTTCCTTCCCTGCAGAATTCCCGTGAGGGAGGGACTCTCTGAGCTCCCTCCCAGTGAACTCCGATTCAGGGTTTGCCCATCTCTGACTGACAGCTCCTCTGCCTGGAGGATTTTTCCAGGGATGCTCTCCTTTAGCAGGAATGCCTTGTCCTGCTGCCAGAGCTTCCCAAAGGCAGCGAGGCAAATCCAGGCTTTTCCAACTTCCTTGGCTGCGCCACAGCTGAGCCCCTTCCCGGCGTTCCTGTGTCAGAGCAGGGAGGGTCAGCTGGGCTCGGAATGGCTGGGCTGGGGGCTGGAATCGAAGCTGGGAAGCAACGATTCCTCTTGGCCCGACGTCAGCAGGGCTCTGGATCCCGGGAGCAGATGCTGTTTGTTCACACCGCCTGCCCGTTCCCAAAATGCCGGAGACTGCGGCGCTGCCGACGCGGTTCCAGCCCACAGTGGGAATGGGAAAGGCCAGGCTGAGAGGCTTTACAGCTCCTTCAGCTTTTCCTGAGTCTCCCAGCGGCTCCCAGTCTAGCACAGCGTTCCTGTGAAAAAATCCCTGGCCCCCAGTTCCCCCCATTCCCAACTGAGGGGTCACGCGGGAGGCACAAAATGAGCTCAGGCGCCAAAATTGCGTCCCAGCACTTGTGGCTCTCCTACAACCTGAAAGCCATGGATGAGGCTTTTCCCAAAGAACAGGGGAGTTTCCCATAGCCCACAGGTCACCCTGGAGAGATGTGGCAAGAGGAGGAGCTGGGGAGTGATGGACTCTGAGCTTCTCAAGAACACAGAAGCAAATTATGAACCAATCAATTTATCAGCACCGCGAGGAAAAAAGGGAGTGGGAACAGCCAATGTGGACTTGTCAAGAACAAATCATGTCAGAGTAATTTAATCTCTTCCTTTAATGGGGTCGTTGGCCTATGGACACAGGGAAGTGATAGATTTGATAGACCTCGACTTTCATGAGGCTTTTGACGCAACCTGACAGGAGAGGCTCCTCCAAGAAGGGAAATGGAATTGAAAGCAAATCATCCAGCGTGGGCACAATTTAAAAAACATTAGACTTTGAATTTCATATCAGAAAACTGTTCAAGAAAGGGATTTAAGTCTGTCAGGCTTCTGTCCTGGGCCCAGCTCATTGAAAAAATTTTTAACCAACAAAGCTAGGCCAACACCCCCACAGACAATAGACGAGAACTTGGTGGAATTTATGTTAATGCTGCTTTACAAATATAAAATATGCAAACCCCCCATCAATAAAGAACCACACATTCTGTGGCTCCTACAAACACATCTTTATACATGATATTTCAGTTTTGATGAATAATAAAATTACTCATTGACATTGCAAGAATGGGGCCGCAGGTTTATTGTCTGGTAAATGCCTGTTGTCGTTGTAGGTAAAGAACAGATTTCCTGATGCGCCTCAATCTTTTGGTTCTTTCCTGGCTCTCTGACCCCATGGAAAATGATTCCAGCTGGACAATTTGGCTCATTTTATAGTGCCACATTTCCAGGGGGATTGAAGAGCCAGCTATTTGTTTCCATCTTTTTATCACCAGCTTAGCTGATGGAAGGCATCAGACAGAGCTGAAAGCCTAAATGGGGACATCTGTTCCAGTTTGGAGAGCCCAGGGTGTCCCCGCTGGGCTCCAGCTGTTGGTTTGGCAGGGGGCTGCTCTCCTGGGATGTTGGAAGCACCAGCTCCTCTTGAGACCCCAAGCAGCACGACACAACAACGTTGAGGCAACAGAAAACCTCCTTTCGGCTCTGTGGATAAATTTGGATGAGGGCTGATGGTGACAATTGGTGATTCAATTAGAAAAATCCTGTAAAACCAACAAGGTGAAGTGCAGCAAAGGCAGGTGAGAAGTGAGGACAAGGAGAGATTAAATGCCCAGCGTGAAGTGTGGTTTGACAAGTGGCAGCACCATTTCAGAGGCTGATCTGGGCTTTCCAGTGCGTCCTACAAATGAGGAGGACAAAGTTTCCCCCTGACCCCCACTTAGCAGCAAGAGCTGAGGGTCCTCAGTGCTTGTCAAGGACGTGATCCCCACGTGGCAATGCACTGTGAGAAAGAGAGGAGAAACGAGAGGTGAACTTGAAAAGACAAAGAACAGAGGCTGGAAATTAAATGAGAAAAGATTGGAGGAATTCAGCCAGGGTGTTTTGCCCAGAGAAGAGTAAAGCCATGGCAGGATGGTGTTAAACAGGTACTGAGTTGTTCTGAAGCAACATCTTGGCTTTGAGTAATTGGAAACGTGGAATGGTTTGGGTGGGAAGGGACCTTAAAGCCCATCCAGTGCCACCCCTGCCATGGGCAGGGACACCTCCCACTGTCCCAGGCTGCTCCAAGCCCCGTCCAGCCCGGCCTCGAACACTGCCAGGGATCCAGGGGCAGCCACAGCTTCTCTGGGCACCCTGTGCCAGGGCCTGCCCACCTTCTCAGGGAACAATTCCTTCTAACTGTCAGAGGAATCCCTTTTCCCATGGCCTCAAGGAGCAGATCAATGACTCTGTGAACTGTTGATCCAGGACCTGGATCCAGCACTCTGCCCTTTGGAGTCTCCTGCTTTAAGACTGTGGAGTGGAAGGAAACATCCGTGTTTCAAAGTGCTCTGTTGGATCAGGAGAGCTTGGGAGATTCCTCTGCAGGACATGGAGTTCTGTGGAGACAGAGGGGAACGTGGAGAAAGGAAAGTGCCAGTGGATTGCCAGACTTCAGAGCCTGGAGCGGGAATGTGGACTGGAAACGCAAAGGAAGAGAAAGCCTGGAGGGTGCTGCTGCAGGAAGCACAGCTCACCTGCAGAGACCCAGAGCAACCTCAGTGAGGAACATTCCCTCGGAAACACAGCCCAAGCCTTGGGGAATGACCAAGGGCTCATCCCTGGGGAACGACCAAGGGTTCGTCCCTGTGGAACGACCAAGGGCTCATCCCTGGGGAATGACCAGGAGTTCATCCATGGAGGATGACCAAGGGCTCATCCCTGGGGAATAACCAGGAGTTCATCCATGGAGAATGACCAAGAGTTCATCCCTGTGGAATGACCAAGGGCTTATCCCAAAGCATGTTGGACCTGAGGACCCTCCCCTGAAAGGAAAGGCATGGAAGCCATCCTGTCAACATTCCCAAACCAGACAGCTCCAGACTCCTTCCAGTCCTCTGGTCCTCTCCACAAAGCAGGAGCCAGGCCTGTTCCTGTGCTGTATCCTGTGCTTCTTCCTGTGCTTGTTCCTGTGCTTTTTCCTGATCACCATCACAGACCTGGTTGAGGGGAGGCTGCACCCACCTCTGCTGGGAAGCAGCTTCCCAATCCCCACCCGGAGGAGGGGAAGCAGCAGTGAGTCAGGAAGTGTTGAAGAGGACGGGAGCAGCAGTAGGTGGAGCTGGTGAAAATCTTCCAACAAAGAGCTAAATTTTATTATGATGAGGAATGAGGCTTTATTGAGATTTAAAAAAAAAAAAAGTAGGAGAAAGTGTTGATCCAGAGAAAATGTCGCAATCTGAGGCAATTATGGATTAAATTAGTCCAGTTTTTAATTCTTAAACTCTCAGTGCTATTCCTAATGCTGGCGGTGCTGAGATCCCTACTGCCCTGAGAACCCATCCCAAATGTCCTCTTCCTATAAAAGCTCTTTTACAGAATGGGGATTTGCAGTTTTGAGCACCGTCTAATAAACCATCAGGGCTTGAAATAATGGCTTCATCCCCATCCCACTTGATTAGGGCCAAGAACCTCTGCAAGGACCAGGAATCTTTTTACCTTGGGCACATGACTGAAGCTGAACCTGCAGCGGCCCTTCCACTGCACCCAGTGTGGGTGGGTCCAACACCCTCTTATCACACACAATTCGTATGAAATGGCCTTCAGATATGAACAAAAAACCCCAGGAATAAACACAAGGCCCTAAAGCACAGGCACACCCCTCTGGGCTGAGCTCCTGCTCAGAGCCCATCTCTTCCTGCCTGCTTCCCTCTTGGCTTCATGGATCTCCAATAGATCCGTGGCTCTGGAAGTGTGGGATTTGCAGTGTTGAGAGGAGGGTAAATCCCATCCTGTGGGGATCCCACAGGGATTAGGGATGCTCTGCCGGGCGTAGACTCCTGTGCCTTCCAACAGCTGTGTTAAACCTCGTCCTGCAGGTACTGAATCCGATTCCCTCACCCCCTGCAGCCCTGGATGAGCCACCACCATCAGGTCCCTGGACCTGGAGCTGTCAGTGAGCAGGGTCTGCTGCTCTGCAGGTGCTCCAGGGCCTTCCTGGAGTGCTGGATCCACTGCTGCCAGCACAGGGACACCTCTGCCATCTCCAGAGCCTGAGGCACTGGGCTTGAGCAACCAGAAGGTCCAGAGGTGAGGGACCAAGGGAAATCATGGAATCCCAGACTGGTTTGGGTTGGAAGGGACCTTCAAATTCATCTCATTCCAACCCTGCCACGGGCAGGGACACCTTCCACTGCTCCAGGGTGTTGGTCTGGTGAAAGTTTCTCACCCAGCATCTCTCAAGCACAGATCCAACATCCCAACCTTGGCAGCACCCCTTGAGCAGCATCTCCTGCAAAGTCCCATCCCTCAAACTGACCCTTCAGTAAAACTTGGCCCTGAATGTCCTGCAGGACCTGCAGAGCTCAGCAGAGGAGATTTTCCAGCACCCAAACTGCTCCTAGGAGCTGCAGACTGAGTTGAAAATGCTCCTCAGCCCCTGCACTGATTCGCAGCACTGAAACGCTGCTGATTTTTTTCCCCTATTATTATTTTTACACTTCCTCTTTACAAACCTGTCTCAGCATGGCAGAGGAGCTGCCACCCACTTCCAACAGATTGAATCCTGCCTCTGATTTTCCCAGGACTCCCCATTCAGCTCCAAACTAATTGATGCCTGCTCAGGCATCCCGGTGCTTCCCTCACATCCTCACACGTCACTTCTGCTGCTGCCTCAGGGAAGTTTCCTGGTGACGGACAGGCTCTGGCTCCTGCAGAGTTGGAGAGCTCTCCACGCAAGAAAATTCAACATTTAATTGGTCCCTCTTGGCTCTGTGGACCCTTCCTTACCGTAATGTTCAGCAGAATCTCCCGGCTTGGCACCCGCGTCCCAGGCAGGCACTGGGGACCCACAGTATCCACAGGGTGGCCTTTCCATAGGGCATGGCCTGGACTTGAAATTTTAGCTCAAAATTGCAAGTCCCCACTCCATAAAATGCCAGAAAAGAGCTTTTATAGGAAGAGGACATTTGGGATGGGTTCTCAGGGCAGGAGGGAGCTCAGCACTGCCAGCGTTAGGAGTTGCACTGAGAGTTTAAGAATTAAAAGTCGGAGTAATTCAATCTGGAATTCCCTCAGATTGCGACATTTTCTCTGGATCAACACATTCTTTTACGCTCTTTTTTTTTAAAATCTCAGTGAAGCCTCATTTCTTTCTCAAGTCTTTTGGAGTCTGGGCTCTGTCTGCAGTGAAATCCTCTTCACTCCAGGTGATCCTTCATCGGTTCTCTCCTCTCCCACCTCTACTTTCAATGATTTTACTTTGGGGAACAAGCCTTCCCGTGCTCCAGGAAAAGCACTTGTTCTCAGGGACATTTTAATTGTCATAGAAACTCTAATAAAACACGTAGGATTTTCTCCCCCTTATAACACGAAAAAAAGTGGGTTTGTTTTTTTTTTCCTAATTCCAGTGTTGCCAGTCATTCTATCAGCCCTTTGTTTGCTGTGCTTCATCTCGGGGTGATATTCCCTCATTGCAAAGCTGCTGAAAGCTCGGATCAGGCATCTGAGGATGGAAGTGGGGCCAAGAGGTGCTGGCTCAGAAGACAAAGTGCTGACCTGGCTGCTGCAAGCTGCCAGCTCCTGGTTTCACTCACAGCGAGGTAAATGTGACGTGCACGAGTGGCTGCGGACCCACAGCGCCTGTTAAAGAAAGATGAAATATTTATAAGCTGAGAGCGCTTAAAATCCCACTTCAAAGCCTGTTCCTCATGAGAAGTGACACTGGCACTGTCCTGAAGGGCTGATAAAGGAGGAATTCACCTACCTGGGGCTGTCCAGCAGGAGAATATCTTGGGAGAGCCTTGGTAAACCAAGGTTTCTTCACTTTAAACCAAGCCTTGTACTTTAAACCAAGCCTTGTCCTTTAAACCATCATTTAAGTCACCTTGATTAAGTACAGAGGTGCACGTCTGTGAGAAATCCCAAGGGCTGCATGGGCGGGCTCTGTGGGACACCTGGGAGCACAGCTGGACAATTTTTCACGTGAAGAAGCCAAATGGGGGAGACAATTCCCAGGAAAATGGTTTGGCTGGAAAGCCAGGGCCCAGCATCTCTCAGGCTGTGAAAATTACCCTTGTTCCTGGATGGAGTAGGAAATGCACAATTAAAATACAATATCCTTGTCAAGGAGGATAAAGTCAATGGCTTTAAACTGAAAAAGAGCAGGTTTAGATCAGATATTGGGAAGGAATTGTTCCCTGGGAGGGTGGGGAGGCCCTGGCACAGGGTGCCCAGAGAAGCTGTGGCTGCCCCTGGATCCCTGGCAGTGTCCAAGGCCGGGCTGGACATTGGGGCTTGGAGCAGCCTGGGACAGTGGGAGGTGTCCCTGCCCATGGCAGGGGGGGGGATGGGATGGACTTTAAAGTCCCTTCCCACCCAAACCAGTCTGGGGTTCCATGTTTTTGGCATTTTTTCCTTCAAGTTGCCCCTGTTTTTAGGGAACTGCTCAGGGAACTTTGCTGCTGCCCCCAACACGTGGTGTCAGTCCCTGTCTGGCTGAGCCCTGGACGCAGCAGGATGGGTGAATCCTGCAGAAAGTCAAAGGATTCAGCTGAGAGGGAGAAAGGCAGCAGTGAAACAGGGCAGCTGAGGCTGGAGACAATGAGGGTCACATTTGTTTGGCCTGCTCTGGTGGGGATTATTTCTGAGTAATACCAACTTGTCTCGCCAAAATTTGCAGGCTCAGCCTTCACCTGAACCTTTAAAGCTGCCTCGGAGTACAGGGACTGAATAAAGATGACCTGCATGGAAATGGCAATTCGGCAGCAGCTGCAGAGCCTGTGGCCAGGGCGTCCCCGCCCTCCCAGGGAACAATTCCTTCCCAATATCCCATCCAGCCCTGCCCTCTGGCAGTGGGAAGCCATTCCCTGTGTCCTGTCCCTCCATCCCTTGTCCCAAGTCCCTCTCCAGCTCTGCTGGAGCCCCTTTAGGCCCTGGAAGGGGCTCTGAGCTCTCCCTGGAGCCTTTTCTTTCCAGGCTGGACATTCCCAGCTCTCCCAGCCTGGCTCCAGAGCAGAGGGGCTCCAGCCCTCTCTTAGGGTGCAGTAGTTGATGGGAGGTCACAGCCATGACTTCTTCCCCTTCATCTCACTCTTGTTCTGCCCTTCGCCCTTGGAGGATCTGCTTTTCTGGGGTTTGTTTTTCAAAGTTTGAATAAAAACCGTGAAAAGCACGAGACAAGGAGGGAGGAGGACGGAGGGAGGGAGATGCTCTGAACTCCCCCTGGTTCTGGGAACATCAGTTGTGGGGCTGTGCCTCTGTGGCAGCTAAATGCAGCTTTGGGCTCTGAGCTCGTTCCCAGAAAGTCTGAGAAATCTGGGACACTGAAGGCTGGGGCAGGAAAAGGAACCTGTGGTCAGGGAGGCGCCCAAAGGAGAACAGAGTGGTCAGGAGGGAGCTTTCCTTGACCATCATAAAAAGTGAGCCAGTCCTAGGCAGGGCACACAGTGCTTGGGAACGGTCTAAACCTGTGACTAACCAGAGCTTGGCAGACTGAGAGGACACAAGAGAGGCAGAGTGATGCTCTTGCCAATTTTCTGTGGTGACCTTTCCAAGGCTGAGCTTCCCTCTGAGTGCTTCCCAGTGAATTTTTCCCCCCGTTAATCCAGGAGAAGTTAGGTAGCTTTAAATCCCCTCATCTTTATTTAATGGAATAAAACCTTCCCTTCATTACACTCAGATCCCTTGAACCTAAATCCCCCCTTTCTCTGCTGGTCCAGCAGTGTCACAGCTTCCCCTCAGAGATCCATGCTGGAGTTTAAGCCTCGTTAGCCAGCCCTGCTCTGGTTCCACGTGGCTGCTTTTCCCAGCAGGAGAATTCCCACTTTTCAGCCATTAAGTACCAGCTGGGCAGCTCATCTTGTTAGTGGGATTAGAGCTGGAATCACACCAGAACCCATGTTTATGATAAATTTTCTCCCCAGATTAGTGACAGAAAATTAGCACTCGTCCTGAACCTCGGTTTTCCAGGCAGGCTCCTGAACTGAGGGATTTGGCCCTGTCTTTGGCACTGGGACTGGCTCCTCTCCGTGTGAAGGTGTGAGGGATGAAGGAAAGCAGCTCCTGGTGGAGAGGAGCCAAATTCCTGCCAGAGGCCTGGTGTGGACAGCACTGGATGCCCAGGGATTGCCCAGGGGAGCCCTGATCGACCCTTCCAACTTCCTGCAAGCAGAACTGGGAAACCACTGGGAAACGGGATGAAAGATACACGGCCTGGAGGAGGAAAGGGCTCAAATGAGGTCCAAACTGGGAGTCAAACCAGTGTGAACAGGAAGAAAACTCCTGTTCTCCTGCAACAGGAGGTTGGAGCCTGAGCTTCAGAGTGACTGTGGCAGGAATGGGGGAGGCACCAGGACCAGCTCGTCCTCCTGAACTCAGCATTCCAGCTGACATTCCTGAGATAGGATATGTAAGGCAAGGAAATGGGCAGGGACAAACTAACCTGGATAAAATCCTCTGCCTTGGGATTTTCATCCAAACCCTGGTTCCCCGAGGGAACAGCCCCTTCCTGAGGGTCAGGCACAGAGCAAAGCCCTCTCCTGCCAGCAGATCTTTCTCTCCCTCCCTTCCAAGCCGCCCTGACTCACCCAGGACACGGAGCTCATGCTTCAGTGGGCAATTCCCAGCTGCAGCACCCGGGATCACCTGCCTGGCACAGAAATTACCCTCTCACACATCCTGGCCTTGATTAGGAATAAATCAATATTCTCTGGACATGCCAGGGGCTGTTTTTCCACTGCTCCACTGACAAATCCATCTGGCTGTTCCGCTCTTGTTCTGGTGCAGGTAAAACCTGAATGTCGGAGAGGAATCTTTACCTCAGGATGAATTTAGCCAGAGTGCCCTCAGCTGCACAGTCCATGCAAGGAGGTTGGATTCTGCCTTTTGAAATCCCTGCCTGGCTGCAGTAATTGATCCACCTCCCCTACATCCCATTTCTTATTAAATATTTGTTTAAGCTGAGCAGAACCTAAAGGGAATATAGGAATTGCCAACTCCTAGCCATGAAAAAGCTCTTTAGGAGAGTGAAACACCAGCTGAGAACTGACATAATGTCTCTATCTCCCTTTTCCTTTTCTGTGCTGATGGGAGTGGGGATTTCCACAGGTGGAGAGGGCTTTTCCTGTCCTTGGAAAGGGCCTGGTGCCATGGAGCAGGAAGCAAGACCATCTCCCGTTCATTTTGGAAGTTTCCCAGTGCTGGTCCTGCTGACAGACAGGGACCTTGTGCAGAACTGCTGATGCACAGGCTCCCAAAATAAATTAATTGGGATTTTGGACGGACAGAAATTCTACCTGACACAGGTTGAGCCAGCACAGAATTGTGTCTACTCACTGCTCACAGCCAGGAGGAAGGAATGGTTCAGAGATCTTCAGGAACAGTTCCCTGGTACCTGTGGAAAAGGAATAAAGCTGTGTCTGCTCTCACTGTTGGCATGACCCCAAAAAATGCTCGAGGGTGAACCCATTCCAGAGTTGGAGGGAGAATCCTGGACCTTCAGAGGCCACCAGGATTGGCTGCAAAGGACAAGGAGTTCTTTTTTTGACATGTGCTTGGGGACTGCTTCTTCTTCCCATGAAAATTTCCGACAGAAACAATAAAAGCTCTTAGAGTTACAAAATAATTTTCCAAAGCCTCTGGGACTGTCTTAAAAAAATTTAAATCCTTAAAATCACCAAAATGAACATCCTGGCATTTAAAAGGAATCCTGAGGAAAATCACACTGAAATTGGAGACTTCAGAGGGACAAATTTCTCTGGGAAAGTTTTAGCTGACAATCTGCCTTGAAGGGAAATTTCTGCCTCAGCTGCCAAGTTTGTTCTGCGGGGATGGATCTCCAGGAGCTTCCACGGGATCAGAGACCACAAAGATTTCCATGGAGAAGGAGCTGCTTGGTGACCCTGAGCCCTCCCTGCATGGGTGGTGCCCTCTCAAAGTCACTTGGCCTTGCAGGGCGAAATGCAGGACCCACGTGCTGGTGGGGAGGCCAAAGCAGCTATCAGGAAATTCCAATTTTCCATCATTTTCTCACACACACTTCCAAATTTGTGGTTCTCTGCTGTTAAATCCAAGACACACCACGGTGCACAAGCACAGCTCGGGCTGTTCTCACCATTCAGCTCACTTGGGATGCTCCTGGTTGACTCTCCCTGCTGGTCTCCAGGACCTGCTCCAGGAAAAAGGGGATTTTTCCATATTTCTGTGCACCTTTGCCTGCAGCTTCACCCCCCGGAAGAGAGCTAACTATGGAAAAATGGTAATTGGGACACAGCTCCAGCTGCTTCCTTGAGCTCTTGGAAAAGGAGATTTCCCCAGTCTGAGTTTTTTCACTGGTTATGGAAGGGGAGTGGGCGGCAAGAGATGCCATCCACAGGTGGCAGAGTTGAGAAATCCGAGGAAAGATGGGACAATGATGGTCCAAGGGGCCTGGCAAACTGCAAACGGGGATCTGCCTGTCCCCGTGGGGCTGCAGGGCCACAGCCAGGCCCTCATGGACCGGCAGAGATGGGAGAGAGCTCACAGCCTCTGACAGCACAAAGGGATGTATTTGAACACAGAATTTGGCGGGATCAGGATTTTATCCGGAGTCTAAAAGGTGTCTCAGCATTTCACCATTCCCTGGGAACCTCTTCCCTGCAGAGCTCAGGGCTCCTCAGGAGAAACCAGGCTGGGATTGCTGAGGGAGTTTTGGAGGAAGGAATCTCCAGTTTTGCAGCTGGGGAAGGGAAGTGGGAATAGTTCATAAACCCCACTTTGGGGAGCTAGCTCCTGGGTCTGGGCACTCGGTGCTGCTGTTCACAGGTTTCCTGCACTATTCCATTCCAGAGGACGGGAATTCCCACGGACGTCAGCAGGCATTGTCAGAACTGGGACCTGGCAATCAGGGAATCATGGAGGCTGGAAAAGACCTCCCGGATCATCAAACCAAGCTTCAACCAACCCCCCATGGCCACTAAACCGTATCACAAAATGCCACGACTTTGGAACATTTCCAGGGATGCCGATGCCAGCGCTGCCCTGGGCACTGGTGCCAATGNCTCACTTGGGATGCTCCTGGTTGACTCTCCCTGCTGGTCTCCAGGACCTGCTCCAGGAAAAAGGGGATTTTTCCATATTTCTGTGCACCTTTGCCTGCAGCTTCACCCCCCGGAAGAGAGCTAACTATGGAAAAATGGTAATTGGGACACAGCTCCAGCTGCTTCCTTGAGCTCTTGGAAAAGGAGATTTCCCCAGTCTGAGTTTTTTCACTGGTTATGGAAGGGGAGTGGGCGGCAAGAGATGCCATCCACAGGTGGCAGAGTTGAGAAATCCGAGGAAAGATGGGACAATGATGGTCCAAGGGGCCTGGCAAACTGCAAACGGGGATCTGCCTGTCCCCGTGGGGCTGCAGGGCCACAGCCAGGCCCTCATGGACCGGCAGAGATGGGAGAGAGCTCACAGCCTCTGACAGCACAAAGGGATGTATTTGAACACAGAATTTGGCGGGATCAGGATTTTATCCGGAGTCTAAAAGGTGTCTCAGCATTTCACCATTCCCTGGGAACCTCTTCCCTGCAGAGCTCAGGGCTCCTCAGGAGAAACCAGGCTGGGATTGCTGAGGGAATTTTGGAGGAAGGAATCTCCAGTTTTGCAGCTGGGGAAGGGAAGTGGGAATAGTTCATAAACCCCACTTTGGGGAGCTAGCTCCTGGGTCTGGGCACTCGGTGCTGCTGTTCACAGGTTTCCTGCACTATTCCATTCCAGAGGACGGGAATTCCCACGGACATCAGCAGGCATTGTCAGAACTGGGACCTGGCAATCAGGGAATCATGGAGGCTGGAAAAGACCTCCCGGATCATCAAACCAAGCTTCAACCAACCCCCCATGGCCACTAAACCGTATCACAAAATGCCACGACTTTGGAACATTTCCAGGGATGCCGATGCCAGCGCTGCCCTGGGCACTGGTGCCAATGTTTAACCACTCCTCAGTGAAGAAGTTTTCCTGATATCCAACCTGAACATCCCCTGGTGCAGCTTGAGGCCGTTTCTCCTCGTTCAACGGCTTTGTGGATGCCCAGGAAGTGTCACTGCAGGTGAAATCCGTGGGACACCGAGTCTCCAAGGAGCAGAGGATGCAGGAACGCTGCACGTGCCAGGAAAAGCAGTCCATGCCCTAACACCACGAAATAAAAGCTCTGAAGTCTCTGCATGGGCTGAACTCACCGAAATATCAGGAGCGTAAAGGCATGGGAGGGATAAGCACATAAATGGGAGCTTTCATTGTGCCCACGCAAGACCTTGCAATGAGCTCAGGTACAGAAATCATTTTCACACACTCCAAATGAGATTTCCTGGGAGCAAATGCTCCGAGATGCCACCAGGAAAGAAGAAATTCTCGATTTAACCCTGAGTGTTGAACCAATCCCGTGCCAGGTGCAGCCCTCGGGGTGACTCTGGGATGGGGATCATTGTGTTTGTGGGAGGGAGAGAGCCACAAGTGGAAATCCCCTTTATTAAAGTCCTGCTTCAAAGGCCATGAAGAAGTAATGACACCATAAAAAGGAGAAGGAAAAGTAAAAGGAGCAGCAGAAATGGCAAAGTGGTTTTGGGTGGCATAAACGTATTTGGGTACAGGGTCAGCAGGACGTGGTGAGGGCACATCATCCACTGAAAAATACAGAAACAGCCCTAAAATGGTCAAACCGTGGGGTGAAGGGAATTATTAGAGTTAAATAGGATTATATTAAGTTATAATTTAATTTTTTAAAAAGAAAAATGTAGAGGAGCTCTCGTGACTTAAACAAAACCAGAATTTAAGAGGAACAAGCTTCTGAGAAACTGCAAATCTGCTGAAGAACTAAAGCTTGAAATAGAAGATTTTTTTCCAAATGCATTAGAAGTAGACCTGCCAGAACATTATGAAATGGGGTTTAAAAGGAGATCTCCAGGAAGACAAGGGCTCCAGAAGCAAGGGAAGGTTTTAGGGCTTTGCTTTGGTACTGCCAGGGAGAGTTCAGGGAAGTGGATTTTTACAGGGGCTGAGCCTGACCAGCCACGGGCTCCTAAGGAGGAGCTTTGGAAGAATAAAAGGAATGGTGGGAAATGAGCAGGAGCAGATGGCGCCCACCCAAGAGGTTTCAAGGAATTCCGAGCTGGAATTGCTGTTGATGTGTGGTGCAAAATATCCCTTAAATCAATCCCAATATTCCAGCAAGGACAGGCAACAAATGAGGAGCCAGCTTTTAAAGGGAACTCGGGAGCAGCTGGAGAAATTCAGACGTGACCACAGATTTCCACTTGTGGCTCTCTCCCTCCCACAAACACAATGATCCCCATCCCAGAGTCACCCCGAGGGCTGCACCTGGCACGGGATTGGTTCAACACTCAGGGTTAAATCGAGAATTTCTTCTTTCCTGATGGCATCTCGGAGCATTTGCTCCCAGGAAATCTCATTTGGAGTGTGTGAAAATGATTTCTGTACCTGAGCTCATTGCAAGGTCTCGCGTGGGCACAATGAAAGCTCCCATTTATGTGCTTATCCCTCCCATGCCTTTACGCTCCTGATATTTCGGTGAGTTCAGCCCATGCAGAGACTTCAGAGCTTTTATTTCGTGGTGTTAGGGCATGGACTGCTTTTCCTGGCACGTGCAGCGTTCCTGCATCCTCTGCTCCTTGGAGACTCGGTGTCCCACGGATTTCACCTGCAGTGACACTTCCTGGGCATCCACAAAGCCGTTGAACGAGGAGAAACGGCCTCAAGCTGCACCAGGGGATGTTCAGGTTGGATATCAGGAAAACTTCTTCACTGAGGAGTGGTTAAACATTGGCACCAGTGCCCAGGGCAGCGCTGGCATCGGCATCCCTGGAAATGTTCCAAAGTCGTGGCATTTTGTGATACGGTTTAGTGGCCATGGGGGGTTGGTTGAAGCTTGGTTTGATGATCCGGGAGGTCTTTTCCAGCCTCCATGATTCCCTGATTGCCAGGTCCCAGTTCTGACAATGCCTGCTGATGTCCGTGGGAATTCCCGTCCTCTGGAATGGAATAGTGCAGGAAACCTGTGAACAGCAGCACCGAGTGCCCAGACCCAGGAGCTAGCTCCCCAAAGTGGGGTTTATGAACTATTCCCACTTCCCTTCCCCAGCTGCAAAACTGGAGATTCCTTCCTCCAAAATTCCCTCAGCAATCCCAGCCTGGTTTCTCCTGAGGAGCCCTGAGCTCTGCAGGGAAGAGGTTCCCAGGGAATGGTGAAATGCTGAGACACCTTTTAGACTCCGGATAAAATCCTGATCCCGCCAAATTCTGTGTTCAAATACATCCCTTTGTGCTGTCAGAGGCTGTGAGCTCTCTCCCATCTCTGCCGGTCCATGAGGGCCTGGCTGTGGCCCTGCAGCCCCACGGGGACAGGCAGATCCCCGTTTGCAGTTTGCCAGGCCCCTTGGACCATCATTGTCCAGTTCCCGTCCTGGGGACAGCAGCAAAGCCAAGAACAGCACCAAGGGATCACAGCCTGGGAAAAGCGGTCAGAAAGGATGTTCAGGTGGAAATAAAGAAATCGTGCTTCAGAAAGATGAGAGATCTTTGGAGGAGTTAATCGGTGATACATAGGAGTCAATAAAGCAGTTAATAGGTGATAAATAGGAATTAATAAAGAAGTCAGTGGCTGATAAATAGGAGCTAATAAAGGATTCAGAGGTTAATAACAAAGGAGCTCACAGGTACAAAATCCAGGTGATGAATTTGTCTTTCAAAAAACCCTTCACAAAGTCCCTTTACTGACCGACCTGAAGGAAAATGACCTGTCCAGAGGGAGGGGAGAGGCCTCTTGTGGCCTCTGGGTGACCGAGGGAGTCAATGAGCTTCTCTGAGGAAGGGAAAATGCTAGTAGAGCATTTTCCCAAAAATCTGGCCTGACCTTGTACCTTTTAACTTTCTCACCAGCGAGTTTTTGCTGGTTTTGGAAGGTGTGGTTCTCAAACTCCCAAATTTTCTGTGCTCCAACAGCCTCCAGGACAGTCAAACCTAAAGGTGCTTGTGCGAAGCTGAGGGAAGATCTCCGGGTTCTGAAGGATTCGATGATAAAAAGTGATAAAAGGCCAGGACAAGTTCATGGCCAAGAAAGGCTGTCACACATGTAGGTGCAAACAGCCCTGAGTCACGGGGTGTGAATGGAAGAGCTCTGGGAGGGGACAGGCCCATGGAAACGCCTGCTCAGCACTCCGAGTGCCGGAGTTCTCAGGTTTATTGGGAAATCCTCCAACTCCAGGGCAGGCCCGAGGTCAGGGTGGAGGGGCTGAGCTCCCCCTGCCTCAAAAAAGGTGCTGCAGAGGTGGGGGAGGCTCAGGTGAGGCTCAGGTGCCTCTGCACAAGCCCTGAGCATGAGCTAAGTACAGCATTGCTGGTGGTTTTGGGTTGGAAAGGCGTTTGGACAAGTTCCTGCTGGAGGTTTTTTGGGAATTCGCTGGGAAGACGTATATGAAACTTTAGTTCCAGAGGTTTTTAGCCAGTGGTTGTCTGTGAGAGGAATGCAGAACTTGTCTTTACAAACAGGCTGTGAGCCTGCTGGTAGACAAGGCTAAGCACTGAAGAGATAAGAAAGACAATGGGAAGAATTCCATTGACTGATGAATTAAACAAGATATGCATCCTGAAACACACCTGACTGTCTGCTGACAAGGGGGGGTTATACATTAGAAGGGAATTTTTAGATATTAGGCACGCCGGGAAGTCTGTACCTCTCGAGTACCTCAGCCAATGGGGAAAGAGAGAGGGAAAATGCGGTCGGGAAGCTAGGGAAAAATAGGATAAAAAGGAGGCTGCGACCTCCAAAAATTCGAGAGACCCCAGGGGAAATGCCCCATGGCCTCTCCCTTTATTCGAATAAAGTAAAGGGGCTCCTCTGTCTCCTTTTTGGACATAAACCTCTGGTGTTTGTGGATTACTTTTTCCTGACATCTGGATCAAAGCAGAGCAGCCACAACCAGAACATCATAAGCGTTTGTGTCAATGACCTTTTATGTCCCTTCCAACGCCAAGCATTCCATGATTCCGCGATTTCTGACCACAGAATCCCAGCACCATTAAGGCTGGAAAAGCCCTCTAAGATCGTCGTGGTGGTCACCACTAAACCATGTCCCCGTGTGCCACATCCACAGAGCTTTTGAGCATTTCCAGGGATGGTGAATCCTCCACTTCCCATTCCGATGTTTGCCAGCCCTTTCAGCGAGGGAATTTTCCCTCACATCCAACCTGTTCCTGTGGAAGTTCTCCTGCAAGTAAATCATTTCAGGGCAAAGGCAGACATGAAAGGAGCCATCCAAACACCAATTCCTTTTTATGAAGGAAAATAACTGGAAGCTGGATAAACAATTCATATTGTTCCTCATTAGTTCACACTAATCAGTAGAATGTCTCAAATAAGCATTTAATTAAGAATTAATGTGGCGGCTGTTATAAAATGAAATATTAATTGGAAGAGGGAAGTTTCAGGTTTGTTTAGGTGCAGGGAATCTGCCCACCTCATGCTTAACTTGATTACACAAGTGCTTTCCAATTTGTGAATTGTTTAATGTATACAAGTCGTAAGGACCTGACATTTAACGAGGGAACACCGGCAAATTAATTCCATTCGGAGCTAAAAATGCAGCTTGACATTTGGTGGCTGGGCTGTTAACCAGGGCCTCCTCATCACAATTCTGCGTTTCTCTGTGTGCTAATGAGCTGCCCTGGGATCACATGGCAAAAGGATTAAGGAACAATTGGGATTTCATGGATCAGTGAGCGATGGCAGCTGGAATCTGACACAGGGGACACCTGAGCTTGGGGACAGTGGGACAGGGGGCAGGGGGGATTCTGCCCCTCTGCCCCACTCAGGTGAGACCCCACCTGCAGAGCTGCCCCAGCCCTGGGGCCCAGCACAGGAAGGACCTGGAGCTGCTGGAGCCAGTCCAGAGGAGGCCACGGAGCTGCTCCCAGGGCTGGAGCCCCTCTGCTCTGGAGCCAGGCTGGGAGAGCTGGGGGTGCTCACCTGGAGAAGAGAAGGATCCAGAGAGACCTCAGAGCCCCTTCCAGGGCCTAAAGGGGCTCCAGGAGAGCTGGAGAGGGACTGGGGACAAGGGCTGGAGGGACAGGACACAGGGAATGGCTTCCCACTGCCAGAGGGCAGGGATGGATGGGATATTGGGAAGGAATGCATTTCTGTGAAAAATCCCAAAGGGTGTAGGGACAGACTCTGAGGAATGCCTGGGAGCACAGCTGGGCCATGCTGAGCTTTGCCCCAGGAAAAGGAGGCAAATGGGGAAGACAATTCCCAGGAGAATCATTTGTCTGAAGAGCCAGGGCCCAGCTCTTCTCAGTCTGTGAAAATTGTCCTTGTTCCTGGATAGCACAGGAAATACCCCAATTAAAATGCAATATCCTTGTCAAGGAGAATAAAGGCGATGACTTTAAACTGAAAAAGAACAGATTTAGATGGGATATTGGGAAGGAATTGTTCCCTGGGAGGGTGGGGAGGCCCTGGCACAGGGTGCCCAGAGCAGCTGTGGCTGCCCCTGGATCCCTGGCAGTGTCCAAGGCCAGGCTGGACACTGGGGCTTGGAGCAGCCTGGGACAGTGGAAGGTGTCCCTGCCATGGCAGGGGTGGGGTGGGATGGGATTTAAGGTCCTTCCCACCCCAACTACCCAGGGATTCCATGAATTCTGCTGTCAGTGGAAACACTTCCACCTCTTTCTGACTTCTCCCAGTGATGACTCAAGGACTCCCAGGCATTTCAGCACGAGGAGAAGGATGGTATTTACAAGAAGGAGCAGAGCAGATCCATCAGCACCTGGATGTCCCTCTGGTGCTCCAGGCACCCGAAGCTCTCTGTCTGTCAGAGCTGAGGCGGGCTCTGAGCTGAACACAATTATCCACAGGCTGGGAGTTTCAGGGACTGAAACTTTTCCACGTTGCTGCCGCCTGAATTCACCAAACGCTTTCAGCAGAGAAGGTAGTAAAAGAGAATTTTTTGAACATGTCAAAACACCTCATTTTCACATTTTCCAGAAGGAAATATTTTGGTTTGGAAACGAGAAAATGCTGCATGTCGATATTCCCCGTGTGACAGCACTCAGACTCCTTTCTCGCTAAATGACGGGGTTTTGTTGTTTCAAATTGACAGAGATTTTCCCTGTTAGCGAACCTTTTATTTTAAAGACCCTGAACAAAACAGGCACAATATTCTCTCGTTGTTTGAATGAAAGAATCTGAGTGAGCCCAGAACATTCCAGTACTTTGCCTTCACTGAGTTCTCTTGGTTTGCATCAGCAGCAGCAGTTTCCTTGCTCCACCACTCCTCTCCATTAGCACTTCCCAATGTCACCTCGGCACCAGGAGGAAGGGGAATAATCTGGGCAGGTGATTCCTTAGGACCATTTCTAATGTGGTTTTTTGGGAGAGGGACAGGGAGGACATGGGACTGCCCCACCCCTGGCTCTGTGCAGGAGCCAAATCGCAGCTCCTTTGCTGTGCGTGTAGTGAGGAGCAGCCGCAGGCAGCGGGGAGAGGTGTTAATCACCCGGAAAAACAGAGCTGTAAATCCCTCTAACAGCCTTTCAGTCTTGTCCCTTTTCTCCTCTCAGGTTAAGTCCTCTCCCTGTGCAGTTCCATCTCCCCAGGCTCTGTCCTGACCTCCCAGATGTCGCTGCCTCTGCTCTGGCCTTGTTTATCTCTGGGTTTCTTGGTTTTGCACAGGTAATTGTCCAAGCTGTCACTTTTTAGGGAGAGTGCTTGGGCACACTTGGTTCTGCTCCGAGATCCAGCATTTTCCTTTTGGCTCCTCAGCAGGGCTGTCTCAGCCCCTTCTGGCACCTCCTGCCAGCCCCTCTGCTGCTCAAGCCCAGCGGGAGCAGAGCTGGGGCTGGAGCCAGCAAGGACTAAAACCCTTCCCGACAACCTGTGGCGAGAATCACCTGACTGCAGGTGGGCAGAGCTTTGGCTTCAGCTCCACACGCCCTCCCCAGCACTTCCCTCCAAATGTTCTCAGCTGAGATCGCAGCTCTACAGAGCAGAGAAACTGAGAAACACCTCAAAAAAGGGGTCAGATCTCAGAAGGTTTGGGGCACAATGCATCAAACCCAGCACGGGGAGCTGCGCAGAGATGTCAAAGCCAAAACTGGAGCATCCCACTCAGCTGATTCCGGCTTGTGCTGAGAGCCCCCAGCTCAGCTCCCTCGGAACTCTTTCCTCGCTCAGGGCTGGTCTCCATCTGACCGAGGCTTCTGGTGCTCATTTCCCACGTTATTTGTGAGCGTGTCACCACCAAATGCCGGAGCTGAAGGCTGAGTTCCCAGCATGTCAGCACCTCCCGACTCCTCCAGCTGGAGGTGTGAGCCAAGGGCGGATCACGTGGCCAAAACTCCGGGGGGTTGCCACTCGAAGGAGAAGAATGGTAGGTGAGTGCTAAAAGTGCTGGTTTCTCACCCAAACGGAGGAGTTGGCAGGAGGACTCCAACTGCAGCATCCTGCCCACCTACGCGAGCCCAGCCTGGCAAGGAGGGGATGATTCCATTGAAGGAGAGTCACGTTATCCCTGGATTCCTGCAGGGGCTGAAACCGCAGCGCTGGGAAAGCTGTGCGAGTTCAGAACCTGCCTCACCTGAGCTAAAGTGCCCTTGTCCCCAAAATCCTAGATTTACCAGGTTTTATCTCCTGGGTTTGGATCTTTTCTCCTGGGTTTGGATCTTTTCCAGCTCGTCTTTACAACAACTTTTGCCTCCAGATTTGAGTGACACTCAAGTCCTGAACTGTCCCTCTGCTCATGCATGAATTCAGCTCAGCTCTGAATGTCTTTTCTTCTTTATCCAGGGTACCTGCTCTCCCATTCTTCCTGGCATTCCAGAGCTGCTTCTTCCTGGCTCTGTCGGGACTGAGTGAAAGGAGAAGTTTTTAATGTGCTTTCCAGTCAATTGCTTTTACGAGCTGAATGCGGTGGAAGTGCTGCCTGTGAAGTTGTGAACTCGGTGGCTGTGCCCGGCACATCCCGGCTTTCCTGTGCTCAGGGAATTAGGAAACACTCTCCTCATTCATCAGAAAGCACAGAGAAGTTCACAGGCCAATGATTAAGTGCATTCCAGTGCTCAGAATTTAATTTCTTCTTGGCTTTCTCCTTGAATGAGACAGCACCTTGCTGCTGCACCGAGTCCAGCTCAGTCTGAGCTCAGTCTGGCTGCCTGGCCAGGCTGAGCAGCCCTCAAAGCCACAATCCCACAGCTGTTATCCAGGGAAAACCTCTCTCTTCAGCCTATGCTCTAATACCAGCCATGCTGGGTATTAGGAAGGGCTGGATGGGGCTTGGAGCAGCCTGGGACAGTGGAAGGTGTCCCTGCCCATGGCAGGGGTGGCACTGCCATCGGCTTTAAGATCCCTTCCAACCCAACCCATTCCAAGATCCTGTGACCCTCATAACCTCTTATTTCAGATCTAAAAATGTGAGGTCACTTGGTTTTCTCAGGCTGAAGGAGAGGAGACGGAGGGGTGACTCCTTGGGGTCTTCAACATCCTCCGAAGGGCAGCTCTGATCCCTGCTCCCTGGGCCAGGGACAGCAGCCAGGGAACGGCTGGAGCTGGGCCAGGGCAGGCTCAGGCTGGAGAGCAGGGAAAGGTTCTTCCCCCAGAGGGTGCTGGGCACTGCCCAGGCTCCCCAGGGAATGGGCACGGCCCCGAGGCTGCCAGAGCTCCAGGGGCGTTTGGGCAGCGCTGCCAGGGATGCCCAGGCTGGGATTGTTGGGGTGTCTGGGCAGGGCCGGGAGCTGGGCTGGGTGATCCCTGTGGGTCCCTTGCAGCTCAGAAGATTCCGTGATTCTCTGAAATTTAGCACTTTACACCTTTCTCCTGGTTACTAATTAGAATTGGCTGATCATTTGTCAGAAAAACCTGTTGGCTTCGTTCAGCCCTTGCCCTGTGGCTGAATAACTCCCCAGCAGAGCCGGGAGTTCTTGCACAGCCACCACCCCTGAGCTGAGGAGTCAGGCCTGGACTTGTCTGAAGATGAAACTGGAGAGCGCTGAAGGCTGTCAGAGATGGGAGTACTCAAATTCCCTGTTGGCTCTGCCACGCTCGGAGTGGTGAAAAGCCTGGGGAGAGTGAGACACCACCTCAGAGGTGAAGGGGAAAAGCAGAGATGGGGAAAAGCAGCTTCCATGAGTGTTTTTTGCCCTGCTTGCTGTTTGTTTCCAGTGGATTCCCAGAGCCCTGGGCACCATCCTTGCTCTGGGGGGCTTTCACCCAGCACCAATTTCTGCCCAACCTGACAGTGGTTTACCAGAAGAGGTTTCCTTTCATTCTCAGTGATGGAGCTCAATAATTGTTCAGCTTTAAAGGGTTTCTCCTCACTCAGGTCTTGCTCCCCAAAGGGCTCCCACTGCTCCTCCCGTGCTGCTCCTTCCCCTTCAATCCCACTGATGTCCCTGCTGGAATTGATCCCTCTGCCGTTTTCCCAGCAGGGCACTGACTCCTCGCTCTCCCCCAGGGATGTTCCGATGTTATTCCTCTCTCCGAAGCTCCCTCATTTGTCTGTTAGACCCTTCTGCCCAAACCCATTCTTATGGAAAATTCCATCTCTCATTGCAATGCTGGGAATCAAAAGAGAATCAAATCCCAGCCAGGGCTGTGCTGGGCAATCTGAAAATTGCCCGGGAAATGCCTCTGAGCTCTGCAGAACCTGTGATTTCAGCGCTGTGCATTAAATAACCTCTTCAATGCCAGCGGCTTCACCACTTCTGATTTTTATATAACAGCCAGCTTGGTGTTTTCCCTGGAATGTGGGGCAATAACTCTGTGTTGGGTTTGACTGCAGCTATTATTTCCCCAGTTTTATGCTGAGACAGGAGGCATTCCAGGAGCTGGAGAAGTTCCCTGGAAGCTGCTTTCCCTCCTGGGAGCTCCCCCCAAGCCATTGTCCTACTGGTGTTTTGTCACTGTCCCCGAACAGCCCACCCCGTGTCCCCTCCCAGGTGAGTGTGAGCACCTGGGCAGGGCCACACATTCCTTTCACAAAATTCTTGGGAATTCTGGGTCCATTTGGGACATTTAGCAGCAACGTCTGGAGGTGACAATGGTTCTGCTCCCGACCCACACAGAGCTCCACATCCAAGCCCAGCTGTCTGCAGGAAGTCTCAGAGAAACAGGATTTTTCCTAGAATGGATCAACTCACTCATTTTTGAGGAAGCTGGACTTGGATCTTGGAGGACTTTTCCAGCCTTGGTGATTCCATGGTTCTACAAAACCCACATTTCATACCTGATCCCGCTCCATTTACAAACTTAAGAGATCAAAAAGCATTTTCTGAGCCCAGAGTTATCCGGGTTTGTGCTTTTAGCAGGTGAGGGGTGCAAAATGCTAAAGCTTAGGCAAAGCTCTCAAAGCCAGGGCTGAGTTCAGGGGAGCTGTTGCACATTGTGGGCTCAAAGCGCACGTGCCAGTGGTTGATCTGGTTCAGCTGATAAATTTATTCAGTGGGATAAATTCCTTGGCGCTGTGCAGCCAGTTGGGAGACTTGAATATTTTGGCTCTGAAGGTCTGATTAGCCCATGGGAAGATTTCCCTGGGAAGCACCCCCAGGAGCTGCAGGCAAGACATGCCAAGTGGCTCCTTGCTCCCTGCCAAGCTGCATCCCCAGTCCGTGCCACGGTTTGGGGCGGGATCCGATCCCGTTCCGGATTGCTTGAGGTGGAAACTCATCCCTGTGTGAGGGACTGGCACAAATCCCAGTGGCCACACTGGGGGAACTGAAGCCTCTGCCGTGATCCTGGCCCTGGGCTGAGACTCAGCTCTGCTCTTCCAGGCCAGTGTGGAAAATTCCCACACCCTGGAGCAAGGGAGCTGTTCTGGGAGCAGCCCTGCAGCAGGTGCCTTTCCTGGAGGAAGGACTCCATCCGTGTGCTCTCCTGGCTCAGTTTGGGCTGGGAATCCCAACCTGTCTGAGCCGCAATGTTGTGTCTGGGTTTAGCAGTTCCTCTCCTGTGGATCAGTTTGAAGCACTTCATCTGTCACACCTGAGGAGACCTTTCACTGCTGCATCTCCACATCACGGAACCCCGGGGTGGGTCAGGTTGGAGGGAGCACCGAGGGTCCCTGGTGCCACTCCCTGCCCCAGCAGGGCCATCCCAGAGCACAGGGCACAGCAGTGTGTGCCCACAGCTCTGCAATAGCCCCAGGGAGGAGACCCCACAGCCTCTCTGGGCTCTGCTCAGGGCTGGGCACTGCCCAGGGCAGCAGCTCTGCCTCCTGTGCAGGGCAATCGCTGGGCTCAGGCCCTGCCCGCTGCTCTGCTGCCATTGCTGGGCCCCGGAGCAGAGCCTGGCCCTGCCCGGAGCCCTCCCTGCAGCCAGGGACAGCCGGGGCTGAGGGCCCCTCTCAGCTGGGGCTCCTCTCGAGGCTGAGCAGCCCCAGCTCCCTCAGCCTGTCCTGGGCACGGAGATGCTCCAGGCCCTTCCTCAGCTGCGCAGCCTCCGCCGGCCCCGCTCCAGGAGCTCCCTGGCCCTGCTGGGCTGAGGTTCCAGAGCTGGACACGGCACCCCAGAGGTGCCTCCAGGGCTGGGCACAGGGGTGGGATCCCTGCCTGACCTGCTGGGAATGCTCTTCCTCATCCTCTCCGGGATAGCCCAGGATCTCCCACCTCTGCTGCCCAGCCCGTCCCCGCTGGCGTTTCCTCTTGTGCCCATCCCTCTCTCCCTGGAGCATCCCCTGCTCAGGTTCCATGTCACAGTGAGCCTGGCACCCAGCCCTCACACCTTTCCAGGAGATTTTCCCCATTCCTGATCCCCTGCTGGAACAATCTGCAGGTGCCACTAGCAGGGGACTGGGAAGGTGGAATGATCCCAGGGGAGGTCTCGCCGTTCCAGGCTTTTCATGTCTTGGCTGTTTCTCCAGCACCGAAAGCTCTGTGACACGGAATGTGCCCTGGATAAACTTCTGGGAAATCAGGCTCTGAAATATGTGCAGGAAAATGGACACGTTAATAAATTTTATTTGAGCTTTCAATTTCCTGAGCAGGAAAAGGATGATTTTGATCATGAATATTAATAATGTGAGGGCAGCAGATGAAGAGAGAGTCTGAGGCTGCCCATGGGAAGCCAAAGGCTCTATCCTGGTGTAGCCAGGGAGAAGGAGGCCAGTGCTGCCATCCTGGATTTCCCATCATCTACTCCACCCTGGAGGGGCTGGAATTTGATCCTGAGCTCCTTCACACTACGGAATCCCTCCCAGCATGATTTGCCATTGCTGGAAGCAGATCCAAGGGTGGTTATTTGATCCCTGTGCTGCTGATGAGATGTACCGACATTCCCACTGTTTTCCTGGCAACCAGGGCCATGCCATGCCCGTCCCCCCCAGGCCATCCCATCCAGCTTCCACCAATGCTGCTGGAAAAGTTCATCTCCTGCAGCATCCCCGGTCACATTAACATAACCTCATCAAAGTGAACGTGAAAATGCACCTCAGCAGTGCCGAGGCTGCCTCAGGGAGATCTCAGCAGCTCCTGGTGCAGGTGGCCTGGGCCTCCAGGAGGAAAAGCCCCACCTTTGCCTGCTGCTGTGGGACATCAGCCCCAGGCGCTGTGGCGCAGGTGACAGCCCTTCCGTCACCTCCCAGCCACCACCCGCTCCTTGTTTTCCTTCTTCTGCTCCATCTCTGCTGGTTCCATCCCCGCTGCTGCTGCAGGAGTTGGTTCATTGCCAGACCTACTTCTGGTCCTGAGACTTTTTAATCTTCCCTGGGTTATTTGTCAGCCTGGGAGCTCCTGCTACCTGACAACCATCCTTAGAGCCAGACCCTGCGTCTTTATTCCTCACACTTAACCTCAGCTCCCTTCTTTGTGTTTGATGGTGGGGTATTAATAACAGAATTTCACTGCTGTTTATTAGGGTTAAATATTGCTTTTTATCCCCCAGCTTTAGGACAAGCATTTGCAGAGTTGTTCAGATTTCTGAGAGGGGTTTATCCTGTGCCTCGCATTTAAACAAAAAGCAGTAGCTGAAGTGGTCAAATTTTCTCACTCTCAAATGTCAAAAAATATTTTGAAATAATATCAATCCTTCCCTTTGCTCCTCAGAGTGACCAAGGGCTCCCCGAGGACTTAATTCTGATGTTTTAGTTGGGAGCATCATTTCCATGTGTTGTTCTTTTGTTGTCTTGTTTCCCCTAAGAACCCTCGAATGTACAAAATTACACTTTTTCTTTGCTCCTGGTAGCATTTTATGTTAAATTTCCTGGAGAAGTGCAAACAAACAAACAAAACCTTGTGTAAATAATGAAGGCAAACCTTATTAACCTACATAGAGAGCAGCAGCCAGCTCAGGGATAAAACAACTGCCCTACTTTAGGTGGGAAATCAGGAAAAAACGTTAAACCTGCTAAAAACCAGGTGGGTTTTTACATATGCAAAGGTGGCAGAGAGAGGGAGAGCTGGGGAATAAACCAAGGAGCAGTTTATGGGTGGATAAAGGGGCCAAAGAGGGATTCGGCCACTGGAATTTGGAGTTGAGGTTTTTGGGGAGAGTTGTCCCCAGCTCCAGGTGTCCCCTTGAGCCCCTGCGGGACCACGGAGCCCAGGGAGCCTGGGACACCCATTTTGGAAGAAAAAGGCCATTTTCTTGGCAATGGGTCAGCTTTGCCAGACTCCTGTGTGTTTGCTCTGAAAGTGTTCCCAGCAGGATCCTCAGGGAGGACAAGGGACACAGACTGTACCCCGGCCAACGCGGGGATCGTGATGATCCTGGAGACTGCAGTAGGTGCTGGAATATCATGGAATCATGGAATGCTTTCGGTGGGAAGGGACCTTAAAGCCCATCCAGTCCCACCCCTGCCATGGCAGGGACACCTTCCACTGTCCCAGGCTGCTCCAAGCCCCAATGTCCAGCCTGGCCTTGGGCACTGCCAGGGATCCAGGGGCAGCCACAGCTTCTCTGGGCACCCTGTGCCAGGGCGTCCCCACCCTCCCAGGGAACAATTCCTTCCCAATATCCCATCTAAATCTACTTTCTTTCAACTTAAAGCCATCCCCTGTGTCCTGTCCCTCCATCCCTTGTCCCCAGTCCCTCTCCAGCTCTGCTGGAGCCCCTTTAGGCCCTGCAAGGGGCTCTGAGCTCTCCCTGGAGCCTTCTCTTCTCCAGCTGAACACACCCAGCTCTCCCAGCCTGTCCATTACTGTACCATTCTCTGGAAATCTTTCGAAGAGCCCAAATCTCCAGGAAATGCCCTCAGACAGGAATTCCCAGCCCCATTCCCTGTTTGCAGACACTCCACAGGGGCTGGGCCAGAGCTTGTACTTCTCAGAGCAAGATTATCCAAATCCCAGCATTCCCAAGGAAAGCAGGAATTGTTATGAACAGCAGCAGCTGTATCGATCTCCAAGGCCCCAAATGTCACTCCTACTGTGGGTATTTCCCATCAAACTTCCCAAAAAATGCCCTTTTCCCAGATGGATACCACCCCACCCCTCTCCAATGGATATCATGAGTGGAGGAAGCCGAGTGAATTCTCATTATCATTTTCCAGCCTTTTTTTTGCCTTCCCATGGCTACTTTGCCAACGCCCCCCCCCAACAGAATTTTAGGATGGAGCTCTTCCACGAAGGCTCTTTGATCCGTATTCATAGCAGATTCCTGGCTTATCTCTGAGCACCACTCACACATGCAGCTCATTCGAGCTGTTGTTTTTTCAAATGTTTAACATATAAAAGTTTAATCACAAAGTTGCCCAATGTTTGTTTCCTATGAAAAGCATCATTATTGCTCGAGAAACTCCTCCGGAGGTTTTCCACGTCTGCATTGTGCTGGATCTGTGCTGAATTTAGATGGAGCGTTCTGGCATGCAGCGGTGGTGCTGCTCCTCAGGGTTTCCCAAGGTTAAAGACTGGGTGGAAAACCATGGATGGGATAACCCAGCCCAGCTGTGTTCACCTTCTGGGAGCATTTGGGGAGCTGCTGGGAGGACATGTCCCAAGTTCCACCAGGGAAATGCAGGTCCTGCACCTGGGGAGGAACAACCAGCGCAGGCCAGGGGGGACCTGCTGGAGCAGCTCTGTGGAGAAGGACCTGGGGGACAACGAGGTGTCCCTGAGCCAGGAGAGTGACCTGGGGCCCAGTGGGATCCTGGGGACATCAGGAAGGGAATTCCCAGCAGGTCAGGCAGGGATCCCACCCCTGTGCCCAGCCCTGGAGGCACCTCTGGGGTGCCGTGTCCAGCTCTGGATCCTCAGCCCAGCAGGGCCAGGGAGCTCCTGGAGCGGGGCCGGCGGAGGCTGCACGGCTGAGGAAGGGCCTGGAGCATCTCCGTGCCCAGGACAGGCTGAGGGAGCTGGGGCTGCTCAGCCTCGAGAGGAGCCCCAGCTGAGAGGGGCCCTCAGCCCCGGCTGTCCCTGGCTGCAGGGAGGGCTCCGGGCAGGGCCAGGCTCTGCTCCGGGGCCCAGCAATGGCAGCAGAGCAGCGGGCAGGGCCTGAGCCCAGCGATTGCCCTGCACAGGAGGCAGAGCTGCTGCCCTGGGCAGTGCCCAGCCCTGAGCAGAGCCCAGAGAGGCTGTGGGGTCTCCTCCCTGGGGCTATTGCAGAGCTGTGGGCACACACTGCTGTGCCCTGTGCTCTGGGATGGCCCTGCTGGGGCAGGGAGTGGCACCAGGGACCCTCGGCGCTCCCTCCAACCTGACCCACCCCGGGGTTCTGTGGTGTTTGCTTCTTGATAATTCTGACTGAGATGTGGGACTAAAGAAAGCTCTTCTGAAGTCGGAATGGGCGTGAAGTCCCCTTATGGGGCCTGAAGAACAGATCACCCAGGAAATAAGCCCTTGGAGTGGCTGGGAAGGAGGCGATGGGAGCAGGAGGAGTCTGCTGGGAGGTGCTTCGAGCTTAGGCCGTGCCCGGAGCCGGTGCCGCAGCTCAGGAATATTCACTGCCTTCGGAGAATCACCGTTCCGAGGCTTTTACATATGCAGAACCTGTTCTGGTATTTCCAGGGAAATACAGCAGCCTGCTGGCTGCTGCCTGAACTGCTGCGCTGGCCCGAGGGCAGGTGGAAGCAGCAGCGGGAGGAGGAGGAGGAGGAGGATGCAAGGAGCGCCAGGGGAGTCACAGCGAGCGGTGCAGGAGTCGCTGGGATCAGAGAAACGCAGGAAAGGGACATATCCTGGTCGTGCTTGGTGTGGGGAAGGGAATTGTGCCTACAGTGGAGGGAAAGCAGATTACAGAGGGTGTCCAGAACCCCTCTGAAGAGCTCCCAGGGTGTGCCTGGCTCTGTGTGGCAGCATCCTCTTCAGATGCCTAAAAGAAGCTGCACTTCCAGAGGGAGGGAGGGAGGGTTCCCGAGGATTGCTGACAGGAGCTAAGAGCCTTCACCTCCTCTTACCCAGCCAGGGTGTGATGGACACCAACCCCAGCTGGGCCTGTCCTGATGCTCCCCAGGGATCCACAGGCATTGTTCACGCTGCACTTGTTGGGATGCTCAGTGGTCCAGGATGAAAGGAACCAGCTGAGGGTCAAAATAGAGAAAATGCAGAGCAGGGGAGGCTCCTGCAGCAGCACTGGCACTTTCCCGTGCCTGCCTGGAGCAGTGCTGGGCTGGAGAGACACCAAAGTGCTCTGGATCTTGGTGCAAAGAGCTCCACCCGTGCTCCAAGGGTGGTCACAGTGCCCGTGGAGGGTCTGGCTAAACCTTCCAGTCACCTGGAGAAGTGCTGGCCCCATGGAGAGGGACGAGGACACATGAGGACAGACTGGGGGTGGCTGGGTCTGGCAAAAAGCAGGAGGATGAGGGGGGTCTGAGAGCCACCTGTGCTTGGCAAGGAGTTTAAAAGGTGGCGCAGCCAATTTCTGTGGCAGCAGGGCAAGGGAGGATTGCCACAGCTTGCAGGGCAAGAGGCTCGGGTTGGGAACTGGGAAAAGATTGTTCCCTGGGATGGTGGTGAGGCCCTGGGACTGGCCAGAGAGGTGGGGAAAGTCTTGGAACAGCTGAATTGACCAAGATTTACCAAGCTGGACTTCAGTGATACTTGTGGGTCCCTTCCAGCTCAGGATATTCCGGGATTGTAGATCCAGAAGCAGAGACCTGGTCTAGTGTTGGTAACAAACCTTCAGGGGTCCCTTCCAGCACAGACCTTTGGGACAAAGGGGTCCTGGAGTGGCTCCCGAGGGTAAGAGGTTTGTTGTGAGGACAGGAGGTGTTGAGGATACAAAACGTCATTGGGGGGGTGTGGATGTTTCATTTGTCCTCCCAGTCCTGACATTAATTCCGACTGCTCCTCCACTGGCCTGGGGGAGGAAGGTCGGTGAGGAAGGTTCCCAGGAGCTCTGGTTCTACAGAACATCCTGGGACAGAAGGAGGATGAACAACCTGCAGAGCAAATGTCATTTTTGGTGCTGCTGCCAACCCAGTGCCTAAACCCAGTCTGCAGGACGGGCCACAACCCCCTGGTCTGAGGGGTGTTCGCATCCTGCTTTCTTCTCCTTTCTTCCCACTGTGCACAGGCTGGAATTCTCCCCGGAACTGGGCTGTTCCCTCTGTCCAGGGGCCTCATTTTATCCCTGCCTGCAGCAGCCAGCCCACGACCCCCAGCCCCTCCTTGCTGGGCCCCCAGCCACCGGCACCTAAAGGAACGTGACCTGCAGACCATAAAGCCAGCCGAGTTAAACTGGCGTTGACAGACGTGCTCTGAGACCTCAAATTGTCATTTACAAACGTGCTCTGAGACCTTAGCAAAGAGGGGGGAAGACCAAGTTTTAATAAGAAGGCAGAAAATACAGATAATTAAGCAGCAATCAGCTGTTTCTTGTTGGGTGGTGCTCCCTCGCTGCCAAAGCCCAGAGTGGGACTTTGCAGAGTGCTCAGCCCCCTGATCCCAGCATTCCCAGCATTCCCAGCATCCCAGCCATGGAACAGCCTTCATGAAAATGCCCTTTCAAAGGGAAGGCACAAATTGTCCCAAGAGTTTGAGAGGAGCCGGGTCAAAGGCAGAGCTCCACAGCAGGAGATGCACCATGGAATTCCTGCCCCGCCAGTGCCCTCCTCCCCATCTGCTCCCTCTCCTTGTGCTCTCCCAGGAGCGGAGTCCCTGGCAGATCCTGGCCTTTCTCCCCAGGAATCATCTGTGATTCCAGGCTCACGTGACTCCCATGGATGTGACCTCTCCCATGCCCACGCTGATCGTGTGCTGGGCTGAAGGGCAGGCTCAGGAGGGACTTTCTGCCAGGCATCCCTGACCTTTCCCGTCACCTTTCTGAGCTCTCAGACATTAAAAACAAAGAGCCCTTTGCTCATGAGCTGCTCCTGGGCTGGAAGAACAGCTCAGCCCTGCTCCTCCTGGCTCCCCTCCCTCACCCCCAGCAGTGTCCATCAGGAAGGTGCCAGGAGCAGATCCCATCCCTGCAGAGATGGGATATGGGGTTGCTAAAGGGTTGGAAGCTTCAGCAGACCCCTTCGAAAGTCTTTTTGGTTTTTTTTCAATGGCAGCTCTTGGCTCTCCCCAAGCAGAGTGGCTGAAATGTGGAGACCCCTCCACATTCCCTGAGGCTCGGGAGGCAGGAGGAGGCACTGCCTGCAATGTTCACCTTGAGGAAGGACTCCAGTGCCTTCCTTGGGACTCCTGGGGGGGATTTTCCCCGGCTGTAAACAACCTCAGCCCTTGCAGAAGTGAAGAGAAGCACCAGCGACCTTCGAGGAGGCTGAAAGTCATTTCTGAAGCAGGGTGAGTCACTCTGTGCTTTGTGGCTTCCCAGACTCCTTGTGTTGTGTGTCCAAGTCAATCTCCGGGCCAGCAGTGTGGGCACATGTCCTGATGTCCTTCCCAGGCCTGGAGTAAACAATGGCCATGCAGCCACCGAGTCCCCCAGGACTGCCCAAATGGAGAAATCAAGTACGGAAATCCCGGAGTGGGGCAGCTGTCAGACAAAGCCCTGCGGTGGCTGCACCACAATTCCAGTGTCAAGGAGAGCAAGAACTGCACAGAATGGGACGGGGAGAGGATCTGGAAGCACTGCACAGCCTGGGCATTTCCTGACACCTCCAGCTCCACCACAGAGCCCTGTGTTTCAGACACTGCTTTGCAGAGTCCTTTAAAAATCGGTGGGTTTAAAAATCCTTTAAAGAGATTTAAAAATCCTTTAAAAATCACCAAAGGTGACAGCGTGGGACCAGGAGGACAATGAATCACGGAATATCCTGAGCTGGAAGGGATCCACCAGGACCATGCAGCCCAGCTCCTTGCCCTGCACAGACACCTCAACAATCCCACCCTGGGCATCCTTGGCAGCGCTGTCCAAACGCTCCTGGAGCTCTGGATCTGGGGCTGTTTTTGTTTCCTGTCCCAGCCCGGGTGTGTGTGACCCACCCGGCCTGTCCAGCCCAGGGAGTGAGGAGGAGCAGATGGACCCGTGGCTGATGTGCAGGGACGCATCCCAAGCTGGTGACAGAGGTGTCGGGAGCAGGGGACCCTCAGTCCCCAGCGAGGAGTGAGCGTGGCCCCTGTGTGACTGCCCCAGCCCCTCACCCTGAGGGTCAGTCCCTGCTCGGGGTGGGGGTCCCCTCCCTCTCCACACAGACCCCAAGCAAAGCTGTGACCAGAGAAGGGAACCTCCAGCCCTTCTCCTTGTGGGGGAGGAAAGAAACCATATTCCGCTCTCTTTTCCAGCTGCTGGGAGCCAAGTATACCTCCCTCCTCCTCCTCACTGTCAACACCTTGGAAATGCCTCGGTTCCAGGCAGTGCTGGGATGCCTTTTTTATCTGTCACTTGCTCTTCTAAGTTGATCTCTCTCAAATCACTTGGCTTTCTTGGCTCCCCAGTGCTGCAGACGAAACTCAGGGATGCTGGAAACAAGGGGAACCAAGGTGCTCCGAGGGTTTCTGTGTGGCACAGGGGTCCCACAGGGGCTGGGACATTCCTCCTGCGAAGGCAGAGCGGTCAGAAAATGGCACAAAGTGAGAACTGCTGAGTCCCCAGGGACAGGGCTCCTGCTGGGGGGTTCAGGTGCCACATCCTCTGTCCCAGTCCTTCCTTTCCTTTAAGGAACATCTGCCCTCGTGACAAAAAACATGGATAGCTAACAACTTCCTCCCCAGAGATCATCCAGTGCTCTGGAATCTTGAAGATCTGAGGATGGCTGAATCCAAATTTTTCAAGCCAAGCCCCTCTCACAAACTCAACATCAGCTCTTTGCTCCGATGCTAAAATCCCAATGTCTGCCCTTGGAATTCTTGTTCTGAACAATCCCGAGCCAAGACCTTGGAGGCAGTGTAGGGAAAAGCCCTCAGTTGTCTGGAAATGACCCTTCTGCTCCTTCCAGCCTTTTTTATCCCCTTCCCTTTGCTTCTGCTGCCGGGTGAATCCATTTTATTAACAGCTCTCCATAAAGCCTGGCAGTGTTTGAAAGACTGCAACGTTTGCCTTGGAATATCAATCAGCAGCTGCCTTTCCAGCCTAGGGAAGGTTTGAAGGAAGAAAGAGGGGAGCTCTGAGGATCAGTGATCAATGCCAGCCCCACGGGGAGCCCGGGTTTAGGAGATTTGTTAGTGAAATATTAACTCAGTTCCTGCCCAGAGTGGGCTGAGTAGGAGCTGTGCTGGAGGATTGAGGAGCCTCCAGCCACGACGTGTCCTTCAGCACCAGGAGCATCCCTGGAGCATCCCCTCCATCCCACCCCAATGCCATCAGCTGCATCCGTGGCCAGGAGAGAAACTTCCAGGTCTCTTTTTCCGACAGAGATTTTTTTTTTTCTCCAGATGAGATGTTAAAATAATCTCCTGAGCTGGGAGGGACCCACAGGGATCACCCAGCCCAGCTCCCGGCCCTGCCCAGACACCCCAACAATCCCAGCCTGGGCATCCCTGGCAGCGCTGCCCAAACGCTCCTGGAGCTCTGGCAGCCTCGGGGCCGTGCCCATTCCCTGGGGAGCCTGGGCAGTGGCCAGCACCCTCTGGGGGAAGAACCTTTCCCTGATCTCCAGCCTGAGCCTGCCCTGGCCCAGCTCCAGCCGTTCCCTGGCTGCTGTCCCTGGCCCGGGGAGCAGAGAGCGGAGCTGTCCCTGCTGAATTCACCCCTCAGTCTCCTCCTGCCAGAATTCCCTTCCTCCTGCAATGGACAGGAATGGAAGGTCAGGGATATCAATCCAGCCAATGTCCAGCTTGGTTCCAGGCTCTCCTGCTTGGGCTCAGCTCCAGGAGCCTGGCAGGACCCAGGAGGGCACTGCTGGCTGGGCAGGACGGGGGTGGGCAGCATGGAATTGCTTTGGATGCAGTGTGTGTTTGTTTTGTAGAAAACACGATTTCACCTTTTTTATTTCTTTTTTTTTTCCCACCCAAACACTTCAGTTTTGATGAAATATTCATGGGAAAACTGTTTCTCTGGTCCAGGAGCAAACTTTTAATAAGTGAGTGACAGACTACAAGAACACTTTGCCCTGTGTTTGGGGCACCGACATCGGACTCCAAGGAAATCCTAATCCTCCAGAAGGGACTGGAGCACGGAGCTCCCACTCCGTGGCAAATCCCCTGTGCCGGAGCCTTGTTTTTAAGGTTGACTCCCCAGCACATTTTTGACCTGAGATCCCATCCCAGATCTTGGCAGCTTTCCCAGTTCAGCTTTAACGGAGACTTTCCAGCAAGACATTTCACTTTTGACAAAAAAAAAATAAGCAAACAAGCAAAGGGTGGCAAAAAAATATTGTATTTAGCAAATTCCCTGCTCAGCCTCTTGGCTGTCTCCATCCCAACCCAAAATCTGCTTCTGTTCCTGCAAGTAAAGCCTGTTTTGGCTGCATACAGAGCTGCTCCTGGACATCCTTCCAGATGGATGAACCACAGCCACTGGGAATCTGGTTCTTCCCAGCTGCTGGTGCCTCACAGCTCCTGGGGATTTAGGGTCCCTGCAGAGACCTGAGCTTGGTCCTGGACTGCAGAATCCACTTGGCCAAGGGGGAGCAACACCTTGGAGGGGATGGAGAAGGAGCAAACCCCTGCCTGGGGGAAATTCTGGGAAGCAGCAACCAGGCTGTCCTGGCTCTCCTCTCTCTGGATCTCACGGACGGCAGGTGCTGCTCTTCTGGGACGAAGGGCTCTGGCAGGAGGAAGGAGCACCAGAGACAGGAGCAGCTGCTACAGGGGGACAAAAGAGGGGAAAAGGGGGCTCAAGGGGGACCTTGTGGCTCTGCACAACTCCCTGACAGGAGGGGGCAGCCGGGGGGGGTCGGGCTCTGC
This sequence comes from Struthidea cinerea, assembly GCA_013397865.1. Lineage (NCBI taxonomy): Eukaryota > Metazoa > Chordata > Aves > Passeriformes > Corcoracidae > Struthidea > Struthidea cinerea. The sequence continues at coordinate 159,619 of VZTI01000138.1, read as the reverse complement.
TCCCAGGGAACAGGGACAGGAGGAGAGGGAACGGCCTCCAGGGGAGGCTCAGGTTGGACATCAGGAGGAATTTCTCCATGGAAAAGGTGGTCAGGCCTTGGCAGGGGCTGCCCAGGGAGGTTTGGAGACCCCATCTCTGGAGGAGTCCAGGGAAGGCCTGGAGGTGGCACTCAGAGCTCTGGGCTGGGGACAAGGTGGGGATGGGGCACAGCTTGGACTCGATGGCCTTGGAGGGCTTTTCCAGCCTCAGGAATTCTGGGATTCTGTGATCCTGTAAGTCCTTAAGGAGCTACAAGTACCAGGCTGATTTAATCCTCCATGGATGGCTCCCTACACATTTTTTACCTGGATATTGTGGAGCCCTTTCCTGACATCCAAAGAGGAAAAATAAAGATACTGAGAGCAATTTGGTGACACCTCAGTGCAATGGGTTGGGAAGGGTGAGGAGCCAAAGCGCTGCAATTTAAAATTGCAAAATGCCTCAGGGATGGTCAAGAAATGGAGGGGAAGATAGACATGGAAATATCCAGGGAGCTACATGGAGAACACAGACTGGAAAGCAGAAAATACAGACAAAGAGTCCTCAAACATGGTTAACAGGGGCTGGAACATGAGCAGGGCTGGGAAACATTTGGGTTCCAATGCCCAGGGGTGGGCAGAATTGCTCTGGCCTTCCTGCTGCTCTCCACACCTGGCACGAGAACTTCCACACCGCCTTCTGCCACCTCCTGCTGCTGCTGGCTCAGCACAGGGGACAGCAGAGGGCTGGCCACCTTTGGATGGTCACTGTGTGAGGAACTGGACCAGCCTCAATCACACTGATGTTCATCCCTGACCCAGCAGCACCAGGAGAAGGAATCCATTAGCAGAGCACAGCCTGGATGTGTCTGGATGAGGAAGGGCAGCAGCAGTGTCCTGCTTCCCCTGCCCTCCCCAGGAGCACCCACAGCTCCTGCCCCAGCTGCCCCTGCCCCACCCTGGAGGAAGCAGCCAGATCAGGGCAGGCAAGGAGGCTCCTGCCTGCCTGACGTGGTTCCCCTGGATTTTGGAGTGGCTGGATCACTGTGCTCCCCCCGTTTCCAAGGACAGCCAGCGTGAGGAAACATCAAAGGGGACTTTGCAGCCTGCGCTTCCTCCAACACAGCACCGAGCAGCAGCAGCTGGGAGCTGAGTTATTAAATATGCACAACCTCGCAGATCACACGGTAGCACTTAGCCGGCCTCTAATTAAGAGGCAGCTGCTTCCTCATCCAGGGGAAGAAGCCTGCTAGAAGACACTGGCATTTCCCTGTGTATGGCTGATTAGTGAGGAGCCCTGGAGCTCCTTCCTACCCAGCTCCGAGATGCCAGAGGGACCCTTCAGCCTCCCAGAGCTGCTGAGGGGCTCTGCTCGAGACACTCCCAGCCACGCAGGGGGTTGGGATCTCACTTCAGCTGAGCTGGAGCTGCAAAGGTTAATGCTGGGAACAGGTGGAAGAACTTTTGGAGGTCCATGCCAGCTCCAGAGCTGCTTCCTGCACAGAAGAGCTTGGAATGAATAAAAGAAATCTTGTTGCCCAGAATCAATCCCTCCAGCCATGAGCTCTGCCTCCTCACTGGTTCCTTTCATTAATTAATTGCATTTGTATTCACGGAAGACGCAAGTTTCCCAACCACGGGCCAAGATCCCACCCTGCTGGGGTAGGAGCAAACAAACAAAACAAGATCCTTCCTGCTCCAAAGAGCTCCAAGTCCAGAAAAGAGGTGACTGCAGCCAGCCAGACATGGAGTGGGGTGGGATTATCCTGCCCTGAATGTATTTCGGGGAAGTGCTGAGGCATTTCACAGCAGTGGGATGCCAAAGGTGCCTTTTGTGTGATTCCCAGGATCCTGGGATACAGAAAGCCCAACTGGCTGCTCAAAGGGCTGTTCCTCTGGAGGACATGGGGATCCGTGGGCTCGACTGGGACAGACAGGGTCAGCACCCCCTTTTCCCTCAGCCAGGTGGGGCAGGAGGCTCCCAGAAGCTTCCAGGAGCTTCACCCAGAGCCAGCACCCCCTTTTCCCTCAGCCAGGTGGGGATGGAACCTTCCAGAAGTTTCCAGGAGCTTCACAGAGGATCAGCACCCCCTTTTCCCTCAGCCAGGTGGGGGAAGAGGCTCCTAGGAGCTTCCAGGAGCTTGGCTGACCAGAGCATCCCTGTACCCCCGCAACAAGGGGGAGAGCAGGTCTGGGACCTGCAGGAGGAGGTGGACATGGATTCTCCTGCTCAGCACCACAGATCAGGATCAAAGCCACCCTGCCTCAGACTCAGCAGGATGCAGGGGGAATTCTGAGTGGCTGCACAGCTCCCAGACGAAGCTTTCCCGTAACGAGAGCGGAGTCGTTAGGGATGAGCCGGTTATTTATGCTCCGGGAGAACAGAGCCGATGCCGAGAAGAGACTGGGAGGCGCTTCCCATTCCCTCAATAATGAATCACAGCCTCTCCCTGCCTCCCACTTTTTTCCCCAATTCCCAGCCCCTGCTGAGAACTGGCTGCCCAGTGAAGCTAAATTGCCACTCGGCCTCTTCCACCAGTGGCACAATGCCTAAAATCCAGGCATGGGAGGAAATGGAAAGGGATGGGGGGAGAAAACTGCCCGTATTTATTTATATATTTAACGTGAAAAATTAAACAGCAAACAAACCCTGTATCTCTATCAAAGCCAATGGGATGAAAAGGATTTGCAGTGCTTTTTCTTGCCGTTCTATTTATGCCATTTCAGCGAAATCCAGGGATAAATCCAGTGTTTCCCAGAGCATCCATGGGAAAGTACAGGCACCCACGTGTGCAGGCAGCGGGCAGGTAAAGCACAGCTTAAGGATTTCGGGAGTAGGGCCCAGCCTGGCAACACGTCCCAGATCCTGTCTGGGAGGTGGAGGGGGCACAGGGATTTTTGCATAATCCATCCCAAGGATCTGAGCTCTGGAATCCGCAAATGTTTGTCCAAGGTAAACAAAGAGAAGAGGTTTGCTTGGGATGAAACACAGCGAGGAGCCATCCTGGGATGAACTTCGGAGGGAAAACAGGCTGGAGCATGGAATGGAGGCTGCTGCAGGGATCAGCTCGGGGAGCAAGGCTGGGATCTCCTCCAGTGCATCCAGTCCTGATGGGAATCCTGTGTGTGATTTCCCTGGTGGGACCAAGGGAATCCTCTGCCCTGGCACTGGGGTGTTGCCCACCTGGGCAGGAGCTGTGTGGTGGGAGGTGTCCCATGTCCCTATTCCCAGGTGTCCCATGTCCCTATTCCCAGGTGTCCCATGTTCCTGTTCCCAGGTGTCCCATGTCCCTGTTCCCAGGTGTCCTGTGTCCCTGTTCCCAGGTGTCCCATGTCCCTATTCCCAGGTGTCCCATGTTCCTATTCCCAGGTGTTCCATGTCCCTGTTCCCAACTCCTCAGCTCAGAGATGAGGCTGCCTGGGCGGACAAGGAGGCACTGGGCAATGAAGCCCTTGGGAAATCAAGTCAGGGAAGAACAGGAGAGAATGGAGCTGAATTCCCAGATCCAGCCAACCTTTCTGACTGGGAACAGTGACCTGACACCCCCTCCTTGCTTTGCACGTGTGAGCAGATGCTCATTTCTCTCTCCATAGGTTCCCTTTTCCCACCAGATTCCCTTTTCCCGCCAGATTTGACTCCAAAGCCACTCCCTGCTCTCCCAGTGCTGACCCAGGATGCACCTTGACCAGTTTCCCTGTACCCAGAGGCAAAGGCAAAGGAATTTATGAGCAGCCCTTTTGTTTTTCTCCTGTGAACCGTTTTCAACACTTAGAAATCATTTGAATATTATGCAAATGGAAGTGACTTGGCTTCTAAATATCCTGAAAAATGCCCACTCCAGCAGTCTGTGCCATATGGAAATTCCCTCTGCTGGGATGCTGGGAGGTAAATCACCAGGAAGGGGAGGATGGATTGGCCAGCAGTGAGCAGCTGATGTGGACAGGGGAGGTTTGTGCTTAACTGTGGGACCTCCCGGATGGATCCTGCTCCAGGGGCGGGACAGGGGATTCCCTCTGCAGGTGGGCCCTGCCAGTCCAAAGGCAGCTCCTGGGAAGCTGCTGGTTCCCTTCCAGCACACAGCACAACTTCAGCTCATCATCCTCGGAGAATGATCCCTCTGGAGCTGCTGAAGGAGCTGATGGTGCTGGGAACCAAGTCAGGATCCTCAGGAAACAGGGGTGGTGGTGGTGGAGCTGCAGGGTGGAGTCAGGAGCACAGATGGTGATCTTTGGCAGCACTGCAGTGTCCCTCTGTCCGTCCATCCATCCTCCATCATCCATCATCCATCCATCCATCCCTCCCTCCATCCCTCCCTCCCTCCATCCCTCCCTCCCTCCATCCCTCCCTCCCTCCATCCCTCCCTCCCTCCATCCCTCCCTCCCTCCATCCCTCCCTCCCTCCATCCCTCCCTCCCTCCATCCCTCCCTCCCTCCATCCCTCCCTCCCTCCATCCCTCCCTCCCTCCATCCCTCCCTCCCTCCATCCCTCCCTCCCTCCATCCCTCCCTCCCTCCATCCCTCCCTCCCTCCATCCCTCCCTCCCTCCATCCCTCCCTCCCTCCATCCCTCCCTCCCTCCATCCCTCCCTCCCTCCATCCCTCCCTCCCTCCATCCCTCCCTCCCTCCATCCCTCCCTCCCTCCATCCCTCCCTCCCTCCATCCCTCCCTCCCTCCATCCCTCCCTCCCTCCATCCCTCCCTCCCTCCATCCCTCCCTCCCTCCATCCCTCCCTCCCTCCATCCCTCCCTCCCTCCATCCCTCCCTCCCTCCATCCCTCCCTCCATCCATCCATCCATCCCCAGGACCTGGCAGGGTAAAGGAGACCTGAGAGGGAGGACACAGATATAAATCCTTGAGGATTTTGGAAGGGACTGCAGAGGGACTCAGGAGTCCCCATGAGGATGAATCCAGGCAGGAGCAGGAGGAACAGGGCCCATCCTGGTGCAGCTTTACAAATACAGTGGAAAAATCCCTGCTGGAAGGAATCAGATTTTCCTCACATGACAGGGAGAGCAGAGGAGGGTGGGGGAGGCAGGGAAGGAACCCTGTGATCCTTTCCTATGGAAGAGGATGGGGAATCCAGACCGTGGGACTTCCCAGAGCAGGCACAAGGCGTGGGATGAAGCACAGGGAGACTGGGCTACTCATGTGTTAATTCCTGTGAGGGAGGATAAATGCAGTGGTTTAGTCCCTCTACATTGGAAAGAAACATTCCGGGAATAATCTACGGCAGAAGGAATTCACTCTCTCAGCTCTTTAAGGAGGTTTTCTGCAAGCCCATAAAATTCCAGTGTCTTAGACATGGTAAAAACTGTTATTTACACGTGGCGTGGAATTTTCAGCTCCGCCTTCCCAAAAAAGAAGCTTTAAAAAGACAAAAACTGATCACAGGTCACAGTCCTGGCTTTTCCTAAAAGATCCAGAGGTCTCTGGGCTTGGGCAAGTTGGATGTGGAAAAATGGCTCAGTAGAAAGAAAAGTGGTTTTGAGGCTGGGACACGGCACCAGTGGGTGGCTCAGGAGCTGAGGAGAGGAAGAAAAGGCTGTGGAGCTGCCCCAGGGGGCACTGAGCAGGTTCCATGGGATGGGAAGGTCTTTGGCTCTGTCACCACATAGAAATGATGGATGAGAAGTCGAGGAGACTTTGGGAATCAGAAGCTTCAGGAAAATACGTCCACAGGGATGAAATTTTCCCAAATTGCCGTGGGAAGAGACATAAATCCAGGTGAGAGGCAGGAGAGTTGGAACCACTGCTTGTTTCAAAAGGAAGAGAGGTTTGAGTAGACAGCCCCTCTTCAGGGGGTACCCAACCCCGGGAAGAGTTCCTCGTAAAAGCATCTCATGGCCCCAAAGATTCTTCCCTGGGAGGGTGGGCAGGCCCTGGCACAGGGTGCCCACAGAAGCTGTGGCTGCCCCTGGATCCCTGGCAGTGTCCATGGCCAGGCTGGACATTGGGGCTTGGAGCAGCCTGGGACAGTGGAAGGTGTCCCTGCCCATGGCAGGGGTGGCACTGGATGGGCTTTAAGGTCCCTTCCCACCAAAACCATTCCATGATTCCATGGACTGGCATCAGTGGGCGAGCCAGGGTGTTCCCTGGCACAGCCCCTGGCCTCTGATGTCCCTGAGGTGCCGAGGCAGTGCCAGGTGCACTGGCTCTGGGCAGGCTTTTCCCTGGGGCTGGCAGAGCTGTTTGGAGTTAGGAAGAGCTCAGGAAGCGCTGAGGATTTTCGGGTATTTCCATGCTCATTTGGGAATGCAATCTTCGCCGTCCCCTGGAAATGGAAGCCCCTTCGATGCTGAGGACAACACGGATTCTCTGCCTCATTAAATCCCGGTTCAAACCTCCCCCGCTCTGCCTGGCGCTGAATCCACTGAAATTCAGCCTGCCCAAGCCATCCATGGCACTGAGGTGCTCCCCCAGCTCTGTTTTCCAGAACCATTCCAGCAGGACAGCGGGGCAGCTCCCAGGGGACCTTGCCAGGTGCCTTTTCCCCCCCACTAACGAGCTGCAGGAGCTGCAGGCACCGAATCAGAAATTGGAATTCTGTTCCTCTCCATCCCATGGGAATTCTCCTCCCTCCGGGGTGAAAACAGCCCTTCCCAACTCCACCAGGATCCGAGGCTTAGAGCAGAATAAAGGGGCTGGAGAAACACAAGAGGAGGGGCTCTGGAGTTTATTTTCTGTCCCTTGTCTGCCCCTCCAACATCCAGCAGGCGATGCTGCCTTAAAAGGCAGAATTTCTGACGCGCTGGGGAGGGGAAAGGTTTATTTTGGGGTTTCCAGCACTGGTGTGAAATTCAAATCTCATTCAGCAGCAGCTGACTCGCTCATTAATTGATTCTGCTGCAAGGCTCCCTTGTTATCCCTCACTGCCTTTCCCTGCCTTTGCAGGATGTGTCCCCGCTGGATTTTGCTGTCATTTCCAAGCAGAAAAGCTCTGTCCTGGGACCCCAGAGTGTCCCTTGCTCCCCTTCTCCCTGCTCCTCCCTCAGCTGCTTCCTCTCTTCCCTGTTGTGCCTCGCCCACGTCCTGTCCTTCCTTGTTGCCCTCCGGAGGTGCCATCTCTGCCTCCAATCTCCCATTCCACTGCAGTCTTGGCTTTTCCCTCCATGAGTTTTCTCTCCCCTTGACTTCCCACCCTTTTCCCAGCTCATCAGATAAATCCCTCAAATCCTCCTGGCTGCCCTGCCTGGAGAGTTTAACAGTACTGGCAGGTCAAAGAGCAGGTAAGACAGGAGAGGCAATAACCCAAATCATTGTCTGGTATCTCATAAACCCAGTTTATTTTGAGCTGTACTGCCCTGAAATGCCTCATTTTCTCCCTCCCTTGCTCACTGACTTGTGTATTAAACAAGCTCCCCAGGGATGGAGCTCCAGAGGTGCTGGAGTGATGCTGAATCCCAGAATCCCAGAATGGTTTGGGTTGGGAGGGACCTTAAACATCATCTCTGCCACGGCCAGGGTTATCCAAGGCCCCATCCCGCCTTTCCTGGAACAAGAGCAAAGTGGAGCATCCCCAAACCCTCAGCTGGACCTCACACATCCCTTTCCAGGTGCTGTTCATGTGGCTCCAGCCTTCCACGCACAGCCTTTCCCTCCACATTCCCAAGGAAAAGCCCCAGGACACCCAGCACCGTGCGTGTGTCCATCGGGACTTGCCTGATCCCAGGATTTTGGGAGCCTGGGGAGCTCCAGCTGTACAAAAAAGCAGAGCCTGAAGAGCCATGAGCAGCCAGGAAAATTTTGTTTTAAGGGCTGGGTTTTGTCGGAATGAAAATGTCTCTAGAAAATGATTTTAATATTTCCCTCAGCATTTTCTACTATTCATTAAAAAATTAAAGCCAGGGGTTTATCTGAAGTGGTTTTGTGAGAAGTTCAACAGCCTGCACAGGAAAAACTTGGGGAAAAAAAGGAGTAGTTTAGGAAAAAATATTCAATTCTCCATCAAAATAGGGCTTAACTGGGGAAATATTAAGTAGCTGTAACAATATTGGATCAGGAGGGAAATCGCTGCAGACAGAAGCTCATTTCTCGGAGCTGACTTTTCATCAAAGCTCTCCCTTTTTTTCTGCCTCAAAATTTCAGTTGAAAATACGATTTCGTATCCCTACAGGAATCAGGAACTCTCTGAAATCAATTTGGTTTAGTCAAGAATCCAACCTTCCATCCAGGAAGAGTTTGGGCAGGAAATCTGTGCCCATCTCTCCACATTGCAAGTGACACCCTGTTCCCATCCCCCAGATCCCTCTCCTGCACATCCCAGGAGCTGCTGGTGAATTCATTTGGAAATACTCGGAGTCCCTGAAGAGGTCATTAAGCACTTCTCGGGTTTTATTCCCTCCTCGCTGTTTTCCTCGTTTTTTCCTTGATTTTTTTCTCTTCTGCGCGTGACGGAAGTCCCACCTGGCACCCGGGCTTCCCGTTTTTGTTGGGATTTGGAGCCATAATGAACGGAACAGTTTCCCTCAAATATTGATCCTTATCCAACGAGCTGCATATTCATGGCCGAGGCCCGAAGGAGCTGTTTTTGCCATGAATCCCTGAGCACTGTGCTGTGCCTGGAATAATTGATGGCACCTCATCAGTGCTGGGTTGGCTTTGGGATGGTGCATCGGGACACCAGAGCTGTGCTGGGCATTCCCGGGGAATGCCTGGGAATAACATCATGGACACACTGGGACAGCGGCATGAGCAGGTTTCAGGCTTTCCAGAGCTTTCCCTGATCCCAGCATTTTCCCTGATCCTGCAACGCTCAGGATGAATTCCCAGCACATGGAGGCAGTGGACGGAGAAGCCCTCAGCAGTCGCCGGGATGAATCCCCATGGATTCTCCACATGCAGCATTCCAGCTTTGCTCAGCATCAAAGGGCCGCTTTGCTCCTTTCCTAATTTGGCTTTTTCCAAGAGCCAAACCATCCCCATTTTCTGATAAAAAGGCAGGCAGGTGCTGCCGAGGAAAACGCTGGCACTTCCCTGCTGAAGGGAAAGGTTTTTCATGGAAGCTGTGCCAAAGGCAAGGATTTGGTCAGCTGGGAACCCCTCGCTCGCACAGCCGGGCTTGGCCTCGGGCTCCCTGTGCGAGGGGGCTCCCAACAAGTTCCCAGTTGGAGAATTCGGTGCTGCCTGAGCAAAAAAGCAAACAGCAACTGCCAATTCCTCCAGGTCTTAAAAGCACTGGAGAGGGAGATTCCTCTCAAGGATAATGAGCCGTGGAATATTTGTCACAGAGCTGAGCAGCTGATGTGACACCGCCGAGGCTCGGGGCTGCTGCTGGGCCGGGCAATGCGCCCTGCTTGTTAACGAGATCCTGCAGCCGCGGGTTCCAGGGATCCCCTCAGCTCGGGAGTGCTTGGAACGAGTGCCAGCTCCCGCTGGAGCCTGGCTGCTCCCAGGAGCAGGAGTCCCAGGGGCAGCAGTGATGTGATGCGGTGCCGTGTGCCCCACGGAAGCGGAGATAAGGCAGCGGGAACGTCACAGCTGGGACACCTCAGCACCTCCGTGGTGGGTCTGCCCAAGCCCTCAGGCTTGGATTGTTTTGGCTCCCAGAGCTGCCTTGGGGCTTGGAAAGAAGCGTTTGGAAAGTTCATCCTCTGAGCTGAGGGATTGGCCAGGGCCTTTGGGACACTGCCTTTGGAAAACTGCCACTTCCAGGTGATGCACCAGGGCCAGAGGGTGGAGACACCTGGAGGAGCTGAGGGGGTGGAGCTGAAGGGAGAACATGCCTAAAAAAAATTCCAGAAAATCTGGAATTTGCCTGTTTTGCCTTCAAGCAGCACAGCCACACCCATGCAGGAGAAAGGGTCAGGAAGGGTCCTCCAGTCTCCAGGGAATCCAGGGCTGCATCCTGATTATCCTGCTCGGAGGAAGAGCTGGGGACTCACTGGCTCAAGCCCAAGGGTTTTCCTTGGCTCTGAGGGCTGGTCCTGGATGGTCCACACACAGGTGTCTGTACTGGAGCCATCTCCAGGTACGGAACTGGATCCCACTTCAGTGCTTGTGTCTCTGGGAAGGTTTGGATTTGTCAGACTGGCAAGCAGGACAGCTCCCAGAACCTCTGCTAAAACAAAACAAAACAAAACAAAACAAAACAAAACAAAACAAAACAAAACAAAACCAAACAAAAACCCTCTGAAACAAAGAAACAAACAAACCCCCAAACCTCAACCGAATAAACAAAACAAAAAACCCAGAAGAAACAAAAAAACCAAGCAAAAGTGACTCTAAACAGAAAGAGAGTAGGGTTAGATGGGATATTGGGAAGGAATTGTTCCTTGGGAGGGTGGGCAGGCCCTGGCACAGGGTGCCCAGAGCAGCTGTGGCTGCCCCTGGATCCCTGGCAGTGTCCAAGGCCAGGCTGGATGGGGCTTGGGTCCCTTCCCACCCAAACCATCCTGGGCTTCCATGATTCTATAAAAAACTTCCACAAAAAGGAAACTTTGACATCACCTTCTGCAGTTTGTGCTGGCTCTGCCTCAAGAAGCCCTGGTGCCAGTGAATATTCCCAGTTCAGCTCCATCCCCACTCTCCACACAGCCGTGACATCCCTTCCTTGGGAAGCTGGAGCACCCTCTGCCCTCTGAGAGTGGATTTGTGTCTCTGTTCATCCTCGCTGCCCTTTTCTATTTTTTTCTTTAATTCCCCTCTAATCCTGTTGAAATGACACAGCCAGGAGCGCCCTTGGCCTTCAGGGTGCAAATCCCTTCCTGCTGCTCTGCTCCTTATTCCTCACCCTTCTAACTTCCCTTTGCTTCCTGCTTCCAGATCCCACCAAAGCCTTCACAGCCTTGTCCAGCTCTTCCCCTTCCCAGCAAGAGCTGGTCTGGAGCTCACCCCTCTCCCCAGGTGGGAAGGATTGATGATTATTTCCCCATCTACTTTCTTTTGCCTTTATTATCATGTGCCTTAACCTCCCAGCCCGTGGAAGTTGTTGATTCCTGCTCCCTTTCCTGCCAGCAGCCTCAGATTTGGCTGCTCCCTAACACACATCCCATGCAAATGTTGCCTCCTTTCAATTTGCTCCTTTACAGGTGGGTTAGGAATATTACACATCCCAAATCCCAGCGCAGACCTTTGGGGAGCACTCCTGGCAACCACTTTCATTCATTGCTGCTCTTTATTCCTCTTCCCGAACCTGTGATGTGCTCCCACCAAAGCCAAGCTTCCTGAGGAGCTGCTAATGAGGGAACACGCAGGAGGCATTTGGGAGATCCAGGACCACCCTCCTCTCCGTGTTTGCCTGCTCCTTCAAAGGGCTCCGACGTCGGAGGCAGGATTCCTCCCTGCTGCACATCCACGGCTGCTCATTCATCCTGCACTGCAGCCTTTCCCACTGTCCCCAGGGCAGCAGTCAGGCTGCTCCGTGCTTCCCAGGTTCCCTGGGAGTTCCTTTCAGACCTTGGCATCTCCTCTGCCGCCTCCTTTTCCGCTGGCACCGGGGCCAGTGTCAGCAAGGGGCTCCCAGGCACGGGCAGAGCTCAGCAGTGCCGTACTTGAGCTCCTTGACAAGGCGGGACTCTAGCTGGGACGGACAAGTTGTCATTATTCCCTCGACGGATTCAGTCTAAAAGCCCCTCTTCTGACACCCCAGTTCCTCTGGTTTGTCTCTCCCACCACCCAAAAGCCCTGGCCGAGGATTGTCTCCATGTTCTCCATGCGCAAAGAACCAACAGGAGCAGGGATTTTCTGCTGCCACGTTTCCTTAACAAACCCTCCACCACCCTGGGGTCACTTTTGGCTCCTGAGGTCTTCAGCAGGTTCCCTGAGGGCCTCCCCTTCCCAGGATTTGCTGGGGAGGGACAGAGCAGAACTGAGGATTAGACAAGGCTTTGCCTTTTCCTGCTTTTTTCCCATGATGGTTTTTCCCCAATGCCCCTCCAAGGGTTGGGATGTCCCAGCGAGGAGCCACCAACGCAGCCCCTTCGTGTGGCCTTTGCTGGGACAGCCTGGAAGGAGCAGAGCTCAGCATCTGCCTGGATTTCCTGCCAGTCCCTGGTGCCCAGCCCGGGAAACGGAGCATGTGGCAGAGCTTTGGGAAGGGTTTGAGGGGCCCTGGGTATTTTCTTTTCATTTGGGTTTTTTTTCCCCATGAATTAAAAAAAAAACAAACGTAAAATGGAATTCTTCACCTGCTGTTCCCTGCTCCTCTTGGCACCCTCCTGCTGCCACCCTTCCAGCAGGGCCTGGAGATGCTACAAACCCAAACCAGACATTTTCAAAATTAAATCATAAAATCATGGAATGGTTTGGGTGGGAAGAGACCTTAAATCCCATCCCATCCCACCCCTGCCATGGGCAAGGACACCTTCCACTGTCCCAGGCTGCTCCAAGCCCCAATGTCCAGCCTGGCCTTGGGCACTGCCAGGGATCCAGGGGCAGCCACAGCTTCTCTGGGCCCCCTGTGCCAGGGCCTCCCCGCCCTCCCAGGGAACAATTCCTTCCCAACATCCCATCCATCCCGGCCCTCTGGCAGTGGGAAGCCATTCCCTGTGTCCTGTCCCTCCATGCCTTGTCCCCAGTCCCTCTCCAGCTCTCCTGGAGCCCCTTTAGGCCCTGGAACGGGCTCTGAGCTCTCCCTGGAGCCTTCTCCTCTCCAGGTGAGCCCCCCCAGCTCTCCCAGCCTGGCTCCAGAGCAGAGGGGCTCCCGCCCTGGGAGCAGCTCCGGGGCCTCCTCTGGACTGGCTCCAGCAGCTCCAGGTCCTTCCTGTGCTGGGCCCCAGGGCTGGGGCAGCTCTGCAGGTGGGGTCTCACCTGAGCAGGGCAGAGGGGCAGAGTCCCCCCTCCCCTGCTGCCCACGCTGGGGATCAGCCCAGGGCAGGGGGGTCTCAGGGCCGGGGCAGGTCCAGCCCTCAGCCACCAGCACTCAAATCCTTCTGCCAGAGCTTCTCTCCAGCCATCTCCTGCTCCTCGTGGATTGCCCCAGCCAGGGGCAGGATTTGCCGTGTGGCCAAGCAGAAGGAAAAGCCCTCCCAGAGGGGAACGGGGCTGTGGGGCTGATCCGCTGCAGGTACAGAGCAAACGCTGCTTCTTCTCTCTCTTGCTTTCGGCCCAGAGAAGGGCCCTTGGGTGGGCACAAGGGCACCTCTGCTGAGGATCTCATGGCTGGGCGATCAGTGCCTTTCACCTCCTGCCTGTCCAGACTCTGGCTTTTCCTACCACCTCCATTTATTTGTGGGCTCAACTTCCCTTCCTGAGTTATCCCCCCACACCACACCTTCCCCCACAGCGTTTGTTCCTCTGGACAGATCTGCCTCAATAAAAGCAACAGTCGGAGCGCTGAGCGCAGCCCCGGCAGCGGGAGAAGCTCCACACAAATTCCAAAATGTCACTTTGGAAGTTCGCACTTCATCTTTTTTAGCTGCGGAGGGGAAAGATCCTCCTCAATGCAAATTAGCACTGCAGCAAAGATGGCAAAGCTTCTTTGCCTCCCCCAGTCGTGGTGAGATTCAAGATTGCTGCATGATTAAGCCCTGGCAGCTTTGCCTCCCCTCCTTTTTCTAAAACAAACATTAAATTATGAAAATAAATGTAAAAAATCCCTTCTGCTCCCGCAATCTGGATGTTAGGGATCCAATGGACCGGAGTCAGAATATAGAAATCCAAAAGGTTACAGAGAAATATCAGCTCTTCATCCTTCATTTCACAGCCTTTAAATCAGGATTAAATGATTGCATTAAGGCAGCCGAATATTAGAGAGGGAATTGGCTGAAATTTTGCAGGAATACTTCTAGTCAGGGAAAATGGAAATACGGGGACAACAAAATGTTTTGCAACTCCGTATTTGTTTTGCAGCTCGTGCATTTATTAGAGACACTCGGGCAATGTCACATTCCTTGGGTTCCCTTCGTTGTGCTTTTGAGAGTTTGAGGTTAATTAAAAAAGGAGAGAGAGGAAAGAGGATGTCCCAGTTTTCAATTGAAATATTTGTGGTTTGTCAAACTAATTTTCACTTTAGCCATAAGAAATTCTTTGAGTTCCTGCTTTTCCAAAAATTTCAGTTTGGCTTTAGCTTGGAATTGAGTTCTGGGATTCTGTCAAAAATCTGGGTTTGTACATAATTCAAGTTGCCACCAGATCCTCTCCGTTTGTGTTTTCCAGCTCCTCAATTTGCATCCCAACTTTGGGGAGCTTTTGTCTTTAATTGCTCCAGTCTATTTTAATAAATACTCAGTCAGCAAATCCGTCCGAGGCTCTTCTCCTCCCCTCCTTCTTCCTTTCATCTGCAAAATCCAGATGAGATCTGAATCAGGGCTGGGAACTGAAGGACACAGGAAGGGACGTTCTCCATTCCCAGCTACTTTTTCCTGACAAAAGCCTTGGAAAATTGTCACGTTGGACATTCTGGCGTTTGCTGGGGATGGGCCACGTGTGGGTTGTTGTCCTCCCTCCCCAGAGGTGCTCAGCATCTCCCTGTGCTTGGAATGCTGCCCATGGATGGATGGACCAGAGCTCCACTGGGATACCCTCCATGGAGCCCTTCCTCGGAGAACCGCGGGCGTGAAGGGAAATCCCGGTGGAAAATGGGAGAAATCAGAGGTTTTGGAGGAGGGGGCCGAGGAGATGACACAGAAATTCCCAGGAGCACTTTTCCATGTGCTGTTCAGTGAGGGAACACCACAACCAATCCATGGGAGACGGCCACGGGCCTCAGTTCTCCCTCCCAGGCAGGAAGGAAGGAGAGATCCCAGAGTGTGGAACACAGCAGGTGCCTCCCATCTCTTCTTCCAAAATCTCCATCACCCAGGAAGGCAGGAGAGCATTTCCGTTTCCTGGGCGGATAGTAACGGAAAAGAAAAAAAACCAATGGAAAAGAGAAGGAAGGAAGTGTGTAATGCCTGATTGGGTGAGTAAAGCTTCCGGAGCTTATCCCACATTTATTGTGGGATTGAAGTAAATATTGCTCTTTCCCAGGAGCAGACAACCTTCATTCTTGCTCCCAACCCTCCCGACAAAGCTGGATCTCCAGGTGGGAAACCCAACGGCCGTGGCTGGGATTCGGTGAATCAGCCACCAAGGGGTGGAGGAAGACAAAGAGCCCCCAAATCCTGGCTCCAGATGGGATCTTCCGAACCATGGAACCAGATGGGAACTCCCAAACCATGGATCCAGGTGGGAGCTCCCAAACCCTGGCTCCAGGTGGGAGCTCCCAAACCCTGGCTGCAGGTGGGATTGCTTTGGGACTGGAGCTGTTCAGTGCCCTTGCTTTGTGCTCCCCACTCCTCTCTCAGCTCCAGCTTCGCTTTGCAGAGACCAAGGACAGCCTGGGAGGGTGGATTTGTGACCTGGACACCAAGGCCACTGCAGGCTTTGCCTTCCCAAAGAAGATTCCCTCTTTCCTGACCTCCAGCTGTGCTCAATTCTTCTTTCTTCTGTCCTTTTCCAAATTCAGCCATTCCCAAATGCCCGAGTGTTTGGTGAGGTTGGCACAATCCTGTCCCACGGTGGCCATGTCCCAGGGCTGGGGAAAACATCACTAAATCCATGAACTGTAGTAGCTGAGGGAAAATCTGCTTCCAAACATGGAATCTGGAGCTGTGAGGTGTAAAGCTGGAGTGAGAGAACCTGGACAAGGAGCAGCTTCTGCCTGTGCAGAGCAGCCCCAGGGATGGGGGTGACCGTGCCCCGCACCTTCACCCAGGGTGTTCCTCCAGTTCTGCACCCGCTCCTCCAGGAGGAAACTGGGGGAGGAGTGAGGAAAGGAGAAATTTATCAGCCCGAATTTGTCCTTCGACAGCCTCAGCACATGGAGCCTGCTGGAGAAAAATCCAGGTTTCAGCAGGAAAATTGCTGCTTTTCCCTAAGTGGAGATCTCCCTGCTGGCAGCACGGGTGGATTGGCGGATTCCTGGCAGGGAGGATCCCTCACTGCTGACCATGATGGGACTCTGGATCTTTACTGGGATGGAGACTTCCTCACTCTGCCCCAGGGCCTGTGCAGACGGATCCTGCCAGGCTCCTGATCCCTCCGACACCCGTGGCCATCCAGAGGGAGCCCCATCCTCCCCCTGTTAGGAGGGTCACATCCCATCCTCCTTTCTCCCCTGCTCCCCATCCCTGTTCCCAGAGCAGCTGTGGCTGCCCCTGGATCCCTGGCAGTGCCCAAGGCCAGGCTGGACATTGGGGCTTGGAGCAGCCTGGGACAGTGGGAGGTGTCCCTGCCCAGGGCAGGGGCCGGGAATGGGGTGAGCTCTAAGGTTCCTTCCAGCCCAAACCATTCCAGGACTCTGTGCCTCCTCCCCAGATCTCAGAGCAGGTTGTGTCCACGCAGCCTCTGGGTCCCCACGCCAGCTCCAACACGAGCCAGGTGAGCAACTGGGGACTAAAACTCCCCCTTTCCTACAAATCATATTAAAACCAACTCCCCCAATATAAAACAACCCAATTCTTGTCAGAGAAAACGTTTCATTTGGCATTTTGCCCCACCAGGAGCAGTTGCACTTCACCAAAATCTCTGTAAAGCTGCAGTTTTGGGTCAGCCTCGCACTATTATTTTTTTCTGGGTCACTGGCCAAATCGAGGGAACAATTCCTTGCAGATCCCTGCTCCTGACAATCCGACAAGGCAGCCTTGCCCTGCACTTGCAAAGAGCGGAAGGAGGTGGAAGATCTGAGCTGTCACCACCACACCTGAACTGCTGCCAGCTCCTGCTCCCAGGGCCCACAAAACCAAGGGATTTTACAGGAAACTGAATTATTTCTGAGCTCCTTTGCCTGGAGCATTGAGGGCGGGATGGGGCTGTGATTCAGAGAATGGATGTGGTTTGGAGATTCATGGAAAAGCCGGGGTGAGGGAAGGGGAATGAGATGCGGGCAGAGCCCACGTCAGAGGCAGCATTGATGTTTCCAGGAAAGGGAGAGCAGCCTCAATGAGAGCCCAGCACCTCCATTCAGGGCTGCTCCCAATTAGACTGATTACAGAGGGGATCTAATCATGACGGATTCTGGCCCAGAGCTATCGATAATTAAATATTTGCAGTTTCTCAGCGACATCCTGGGGATTTTTTTCCACTGCAGGACAGCTCTGTGCTTGTTGCTGCCATTGCTTTCAGCCAACAAGGGCACTTAAATCTGAGAAATTCAGAAAACTGGAAGAAATTACATTGTGAGTTCAACATAACAAAGCAAAAACCTTTTCCAAGGATTTTAGCTGCAGGTCCCATCTTTTTTCTAGCGAATCCCACGTCCCTCTTTCCCATGGGGGGATTCCCAAGTGCAGGGAGCTCCGTGCCTGTTCAAGCCCTGTCCCCTGTACAGTGAGGGTGGGGATGCAGATTCCAGGCAGGATGGACGGAAGGTGGGTTTTCCTTTTCACTGCTCATTCTTGGATTGATTTCCAGTGGTTTCCACTGTGTCCCGTGGGGATTTTAGTGTCGTTTCCGTTTCCATGGAAAGGGACTGTCTGAGGAACCGAATCACGCCTTGGAAGGAGGGACTGACACCAGCATCTTCTTATTTTTATACGCGGGATCAGGAGCTAATTCCTCCTGGTTTGTGGAATGCCCCCAGCGAGCAGGGAATATTTGGGATTCAGAGTTAGGGAAGCAGCCTGGCATCTGACACAGCACGACCTTGCTCCTTCTGCCTGAAATGTGAATTTATGGCAGAATTCCCTCCTTCCTTGAGCAAACAGAAGGATTGGGGTCCACCAAGGCAACACCCGTGAACACGTGGGTGGCCCTGCCTCGGGCTGTAATTCAGGAATAGCCGAAATTTCCTAAAACGCCATCTCAGGTTGCTGCCTAAAACATCTCTCACTCTGGGCTCTGTGTAGCCCCAGGGCTCCGGATTTCTCTGCAAGATCCAGCCCTTCCAACCTGGAGCCCACAGTGCAGAATGTGTCTCATTTTTAGAGGTTCTAACAAAAGATCCCGAGCTTTTTAAAGAGTTCCCGTTATCAGGCACAGAGTCCCTGCGTCATTCCCAGCCTCAGCCTCCCATGCCTGCAATTTCCTACCCCTGGATCTTGATCTGTGCTTATCTGCAAAATTAGACATTGTTTTGCTATCAGGAATCTGCACCCTCTGGGGGGATTTTTGTGCTGTGCTATTATTCACAAACTTCACTTTAATAAATTGAAGGATGGAGCTGCTTCTGCTTGGCACACTCAGGTTTTCCAAGGCTTGACTCATCCTTGTGAGTCTTTGTCTCCCCGTTTCCAGCGTGGCAACGGTGTGTTAACAATGTGGATATCAGCTCGAGGGGCACAGTTTATCTCTCCCCATTGTTGGATGCAGAAATCACAGCACCTCCTTCTCTCCACTTGGCATTTCCCTATGAATAAATTCCTGGCTCCTGTTCACCATCCCCATTTCCTTATCTCCGAGTGAGCTCCCATTAAGTTGTTATCTCTGTTCATCTCCCAGTCATTGTAGGGTCATCACAAATCCGGTAGGTGCTGTCTGTGCCTTGATTGAGGCTCTTGTGTCTGGTGGGTTTGGATGCGTATCTTTCATGGAATCACAGGATCATGGAATATCCTGAGCGGGAATGGACCCACAGGGATCACCCAGCCCAGCTCCCGGCCCTGCCCAGACACCCCAGCAATCCCACCCTGGGCATCCCTGGCAGCGCTGTCCAAACGCTCCTGGAGCTCTGGCAGCCTCGGGGCCGTGCCCATTCCCTGGGGAGCCTGGGCAGTGCCCAGCACCCTCTGGGGGAAGAACCTTTCCCTGCTCTCCAGCCTGAGCCTGCCCTGGCCCAGCTCCAGCCGTTCCCTGGCTGCTGTCCCTGGCCCGGGGAGCAGAGATCAGAGCTGCCCCTCGGGAGGAGCTGCAGCCCCCGAGGAGTCTCCCCTCAGTCTCCTCCAGCTGAACATTCCAAGTGTCCTGAGCTGCTCCATAAGGATTTGACTCTTCCCACCTGACCTGGATCTCTCCTGTGTTTCTCCTGTAGCTCCTTCCAGGTCAGCTGGGAAGGAGTTGACAGGTTTGGGGCTGGAAACATCCCCAAGGCAGCAGAGCATGGAGGGCAGCTCCCAGCTGGGGCTGGGCAGCTCCGTGGGGATTTGCCTCACCAGATTTCCCGTGTGGAATGACACCATGGGGAAGGAAGTGACTCCTCACCCTCTTCCTCAGTGAGAGCAGGATTTTTACTGATTCCTGTGTGCATTGGGAAGAAGCTGCCAGTTACTCATATCACACTTCTCTACTGCCCTGCCCTGTGTTTTCCATCATGGCTTTTGCCAGGACATTCCATTCTTCCCCTGCCAAAGGAAAAGAGCAAGTCCCAGAGCACCCGGCCACTTTCCTCATGGCATCCCAGGCTTCTGGAGGAGGAAGGAGCCACTTGACAGCTCAGAAGTGACATCCAGCCCCTGGAGCTGCAATCTGGTGCCTGTGGGGCTCACAGGTTTCCAAGGATAAAGCCATGGGAGCCTCAGCGTGGGCCCTGCTCCTGGCCCAGCCCAGGACAGGGCTCTGTGTGCACCACAACCCTGTGAATGCTGCACAGAAAACCCACCCAGCAGCTGCAGAGATTCCAGAGGCAATCCCAGCTTTGCTCCAGGTGGGATATCGGGACAGGCTGTGCAGCTTTGCTGAGAGCATCACCCCTGGGGTTTGATTCCTGCGGGTCCGGCTGTGCTGGGACACGCACGGGGCTCAGGCGGGCACAAAAACACCCCAGCAGTGCCAAGAAATCTCCCAGAAAACGCAAATCAGCCAGGACTCCTGAATTACCACTTGGAAAGGGGCAAGGAAACAGCAGCTCCTCGGGAGAGGTTCGAGCAGGAACAACAAAGGGGAGGAGAGAAGATCTGGGGTCAGGGGTGCAGGCGGGGCAGCTCCGTCCTCTCCAGCTGCAGCAGCCCTGCAAACCCAGCTCCTGAGACCAGGACCACACTGGGACAGGATTTAAATCATAATCCCATCACATCGGGGAAGAAATTTGCTTTTAAGTGTAATAATGTGGTTTAAAATAGAGGAGAATTGGTTTGCAGGAGCCCCCGTGGCCGAGGCCGGGAGCGGCCCCTGCCCTGCTGGGCGAGCCACCTGTGGGGCAGCAGCTGAGGGCACAATCCCAGGGGTCTGACCCTCATCCCAGGGGTTTGTCCCTCATCCCAGGGGTCTGTCCCTCATCCCATGGCTCCTCCTGCCTGGCACCTGCCAGCGGAGAGCCGTGCCTGGAGTGCTCATGCTCCCTGCCACAATGCTGATCTTTCCCCGTCTCCTGCTGATCACCAATGGCCATCCAGCCCCTTTTCATGGCTGAGGGAGAACAGATGTGCCAGCAGGACGTTAAATCTCCCCCTAAATGCTCTGTCTGCACAGAGTCCTGCACCTTTGGAGCCCGGGGGATGAACTCTGTGCCTCGTTAAAGGGGGGAGCTCCTCCTCTCCTGCTCTTTGCTGCTTTGAGGGGCTCTCTGTGCCCCCACAGAGCTGTGCCCGGCGTGGCAAAGACACCCCAGCTCCCGTGCCCAGGAGAATTTAGTGCTGTGACCCTTTCCCACCGGGCTTTCCTCACTTCCCGTGATTTCCAAGCTCTCTTCCTCCAAGGAACCCAGACCAAGAGGTTTCCTGCTGCCTTGCCGCTCCCCATCCCTCCCCACACAAACCAGGCCTCGCGAGCACATCTAATTCCCATGAATAATTTATGCAAAGGAATAAGTTCCTGATCGCAATAAACTGAATAAATACAACTCCCAGAGACCACATTACTGAGCAGAATTCATTTTTACACAGATATAAAACTGTTATGATCGAGTAAGGGGAGAAATAATCTCCATCAATAGCATTCCCTTATTTCCTCATTGTTTTATTTGCATGGGGCTCCATCTCGGTGGAGTGCCCCATCCATCCAGCTATCCTGGGGATGCCTGCGAAGCTGTTCCAGCCAGGATTGGATTAATCATTTCTCATCAGCACCCAGACGGTGGTGGAGGCTGTTCTTGTTTCCCTCTCAACATTAGATCACTTTGAGAACAAGCAGGGTGAGGCTTAAACTTATTTCCCAGGTACTGAAAACCAGCCTTATTTATAAAAAAACATATTTTCCCAGTTAATTCCACCCTGGCACTCAGTGCACAAGACATAAAGCGTCATTATTGGACACCAGGAGTGTTTGAATTCCGAGCTAAAAGTCACTGGAAGCGCTCAGTGTCACTGGTGCCTTGATTAGATTTTTGCAGATGGCTTTTTCCATTTGGGGCCACATTATCTTTTCCCATTATTTCCCAGATTTTTCCATTTTATCATTCACTAAAGGGTTTGAGAGGCTCAACAGACACCTTTTGAGGCAGCATTTACTGAGCAGTGGCTGCATCCTGCGGACAGCTCTAATATCCTCCCTTTCCATAACAACCATTCCCTTCAAATGGATGTGGGGAAAGAGGCCTTCCCTGGGTAACTGCTGCTTCCCCTCGTTGCTTGCCTGATTTTCTAAACTCTCAAAAGCACAGACTGGGCAGCAATCACCTGAAATTTATGCGCTTTCATATTTTGACGGGGATTTGGGACTGGCAGGAGATAAAAAAACAAAACCAATTTAATACTTTGCAACTTTTTAGCCTGAGCTCAGATTCCAGCAAGGACAACATTTCCTCATCAGCACAAATGAGATCCCTCGGTGGGAATCTCTCTCCTGCTCAGCGTGGAAAACATCAGGTCCCTCCGGAGGGGAAACACCTACCTCGGCAGCTCTTAATTGCCACTGTTAATTGCCGGGCGGGACGCGCTGCCTGGCCGCGGCTGATAAAGGAGAGAGGAAAAGAGAACAAAGGCAGCGGCAGAGTGCAGAGCTGGGGAGCTCTGGGGATGCAGCCGGGGGGCACAGCCAGGGGGCTTTGGGGGGCACAGCCGGGGGACACAGCCGGGGG